>LQNS02278157.1:10575595-10616709 GCA_001587735.2 Parhyale hawaiensis
ATGTTATTTGTTTGTAAAATTGTATTTAGAGACGATCGTTCTCTTATTTTGCACTGTTCAATTTTTGTTATTGTTTGTTAGATTGCTCTAATGTATTAAATATAGTTATGTTTGTCTTGATATTTTGTAGAAATATGTTAAATAGATGCCTTAAGGCCCCAACAAAAGATTCGTTAACCTACTCTACATGGTTAACCTTTATTTTAAAAATAATGAAAATCGTTCTCTTATTTTGCCCGCTAGTGTAGGTACTGAGTCTAACGTAGTGATGTGCATACGTTTGCGAACAATATCTTGTTTTGGGTGCCAGTCAATGGGGCAGAACAGCAATACGACTGGATTTCATTGTTTTACCTGCTGAGTTGTTTTATGAAAGGACTAGCCGAAGTTTGTGCTTTCTTATGTCCTGTTTTCCTCTCTTGCGTCTTTGTTCTATTTTTTTTCTCGTTCGTCACCTGCCGTTGCGATGCGCATGGCGCTGGGTGTGGTTCCTCGTGTTTATGACACGCTTAGAGTCTCTATTCTTTCAAAGCGCCGAATCGGTCTCTTAAATTATACATTGAAGCCTCGAATCCTTGGCTACAGTTAATCTTTCACATACATGTATCACTGAGTGGTAACCCGAGTGATGTAGTAATAAGCCCTGTAATACCGTCAACTTACTAAATTACTCGACTTCATATAGTAATTCACATATTTCTCTATAAGTAAATCGCATTGAAATCTTAAGGTAGGATAATGTCTCAGTTACCGAATGCCTTTCTATTACCGAACGCAATAAGATTCCTACCTATATTCGGTAATAGATGGGCATTCGGTAATTGAGACATTACCCTATAGGTATTCCTTTCTCCCCTATAAACTCTGTAAGCTATTCGTACCCCTGGTACGGACAGAAACACTGTGGTACCGTGCTACAATCTACTTCATATTGCTTGCCATATGTGGTTCCTTCACCAAGAAATAATCAGAATCATGATACTGGCAGTAACAGTAATAATAATAATGGCCGTTTCTTTATCCTACAGCATTCTTTTTGCTGACATCGTTGGGTTCACGGTGCTGGCGTCCCAGTGCAGTGCGCAAGAGCTTGTGAGGCTCCTCAACGAACTCTTCGGCAGATTCGACCAGCTCGCTGATGTAAGTAGGCTATAGTTGCATTTTTAATATTTCTGTCTTTGGCATCAGTTAAACTGGGAGTATAATAATAATACTTCCTTGGCGTCTGCCTGTACCCTGTAGACCCTAGATATAAAGTCAATTTTACCGCATATAGCCTACTCCGCCTTTGGAATCCAAAGGCACTGACTGGTTCGTGCTGAAGATGAATGCTTGCTAGGTCCCAGACGAGTGCACAGTTGCAGTCGATTGCAGATTGTCAGAGCCATGGTATTAGAGACTGAATGCTCTTGTGGCAGTTACGACCCGCCTAACCGTGCCCATGTCTCTTTTGGTTATGCTCTCGCAGTGGAATGTGAACAGGCTACCAGAAATGCTCACACCGCAATCAGAGTATCACAAGAATTAACCTCATGTGTAGGTAGGCAAACGCGTAATCTTCAGTTCAGTATGCAAACCCAGCACTCTAGTATCCCCTGCTTTTCATAATTTTTGTTCTTTTTTGTTGTGGCTTTAAAGCTGAGGTTACGAATATGTGCATAAACAGGTCCTAACATTGGCAGTATAGCATGCTGACTGTCGTAATAGTTCTTTCATAACTTCACTATTTTATAATTTGTGACTAATAATGTGATTTTTACTTCGTGTAGACCCGTTTCTTCACATTCAATTAGTTAAAGTAAGGACCGTAAAACCATTCAATCGTTACATTGCTGTTGTGATTAGCCTAATGCTGAGCGTATGGTTCGTATTCACCGGAACGCTGCAGCTATGTGTTATGCGAATAATATCCAAATGAAAACTATACGTTACGCCATCCTCCCTTTAAGGATGAAGCCTTTAATGTTCCAAATTTACATAATTTTTATAGGAAGGAAATTAATTTGGTGCGGGGCGTTGGCCCCGTTGCTAAGTAAATGGCTATGAACCTTGTTGGAAATCATAGTTATAGCTGACGTTTAAATTTCTGTAGTAAATTGAGTAGAGTTTCGAAAATATATAACTGTAAATTCTTTCCGACCCATCTGTACACAAGCCGTATTTGTATGATCCCTCGTCTTAATTGTACAAGTCAAATTCAATTGACTATTTTGCGTGTATTAAGTCTTACCAAATGCTGCGAAAGGCAAGACTGTAGTTGTATCCTATGCTATACGTGTTCAAATTTTCGTACCTATATTTCAACGCTATTATTCTTTCCCGATCACTAACATGTAAAGAGAACAGTAAACTGGTCCCCGTACTGCCTCTAGCTGACGGTGCTATAGAAACACGTACTGCCGTTGAACACTTGCTTCCTGCCGTTTACACACTACTGAAAACCGTGCTCGAAATAATGTTCCCCTGCGCGTTGACCTTACTATGCGGAAATATCCTCGCGCACGTGCTCCACCTACGTATCTCTCGATGTAGCTACTGCCTCTTTCTCTTGCTCTCTGGAAATATCTTCACAGTGGCTAGGGAAACTTTAATGTATGTAATATTATGTATAACTAGCGGGACCCGTGGAAGTTCCACGGTTAATGAATATATTTCTTTTCTATTATGTACCATTCCTAAGCACGCTATTGCTATCTTTCTTAGTTCGACCTCATCCAGATCTTCAAACATAACCCCTAATAAACTAAAGCACGTCACGTTACCCATGTCGAACTAAGTCTGACGTATCGTAGTTCGTCTACCCTTACTTGTATAGACTAAATTAACGCCAATTGTAAATCGTACAATCTAGGTAAGGCTTGCAAATGATGCAAAGAAACTGTAATATATAGTATTACCTCCGCCAAGGAGGTTATGTTTTCGTCGTGTTTGTCTGTCTGTTTGTGTGTTTGTCTGTCTTTCTGTCACCAAGATAACTCTAAAAGTTATGCACCGATTTGGACGAAATTTACAGGGATTGTTAGGTATGTTAGGAGGAACAGATGATTAACTTTTGGTGAAGATATGTCCATCCGTTTGTTTGTTTGTTTGCCTGCCTCATTTTTTCTCAATACATAAAGTTATGGATGGATTTTTATGAAATTAAGATGAGTTGTTAGGTATATAACAAAGCGTAAATGACCAAATTTTGGTAATGATCCGTCTGTTCGTTCGTTTGTCATTGTTTTGAATTTTATGCTTGTTAGCACTATAACTCAAAAAATAATGAATGGATCTTTATGAAATTCATAGGGGTTGTTATTAATGTCAAAAGACAAAAATGATTAAATTTTGGTGCAGATCTGTGTGTTCGTTTGTATGTTTGACTCATGTTTGTCGCAACGTTTGTTTGCAGTATGACTCAAAAAGTTATGAATGGATCTTCAAGAAAATTGCACAAGCTGTTATTGCTATCAAAAAACACAAATGATTAGATTTTTGGAGTTTATACAAAGAAAATTATGGCTTCAGAGCCAATTTGATTTTTTTGCTCCCGTGGCCTCGCTTGCTGGAGGTATGAGCTCTCAAAGTGCTATAGTTAAGCAATGCTTTTTTTGTATCTATTCACACTTATTCCATTGTGATCGTAATGCAGCCAACTCGTGTGACCACACGGGATTCAGTATTTTGTTCGTTTTTTTTTCCTGTGTGTATGTTTTGTTTTGGCTCTCGATGCGGAGGTACATTCTGTTCGTAATGCTCTTCAATCTTTTCAAGTCACGCTTTATACCGTGTTGCTCAAAGTCTTCATGATTTTTATCACACATTTAACTATGGGATCTGTTGAATTTTCTGATTATTTTCTTTTTTACTTACTGTAAACCCATTCCCAAAGAGACACCGGAACCTACGCCCCGGCCCTCTATGAGCTAGTAGTAGTAGTATAGCATAAGTTAGTTTAAGCCTCCCTAAATAAGTACTTAGCTTTTTTAAGAGAGAAAAAGAAAGGAACATATAGTATGTCGATAGTCACGGGCATCCCATGCACGAAGGTGTTCCCACACAGGATCAACGCGCATGGGACAGTAAGCTGAGAAAGAAGAGGGAAAACAGATGAAAGTAATATCAGAAGGAGTATGAAATCGGAAGGAAGCAAAGTGGACTTTCTTTAACGGAGCTGTATCATTTACCGAATTCTTCATAAGTGGAGCAACTCATAAACGAATGGAAATGAGCAGAAATTCCCAAGAATTTTTGCAGTGAAATTTGCTGCTATATCTGCACGGTTCCGTATTTATATCAAGGTCACGTATATCTTAGAATATATGACACCCAGTCATATTTATACTGAAGGAGTTTTGGAAGTCTTCTGGGTTTTTTATACGAGAAAAGAACAATCAACTTTTAACTACCGACACTTCAAGACTGAACAATGGAAGATAAGCTTACCATCAACAGGAAATAGCAGGATATCTGATGCATTCTCCATATTTGATATATTGAGCAGCTGATGAATAATGCAGTACATTGAGTGACGAAAATCTGATGAATATTTGAAGGTTTTTTTGCTAGTCGGTAGCCAGGATACGACTCTCATGCAATTGTGTACTTTCTGAGCTCTGTTGCTGATTTTTTTTTTTAAATTTTGTTCCCTTGAAGACGGGCAACGTTTAATGGTCCGAGAGCTTCGGATTACATGTAAATAAAGAACCCAGGAGACTTTCAGAACTATTTCACTCTTAAAAAGTTCGTAGACTAGAAACCTGCGTTCTAAATATACCTGCAGCCCAGTGAAATTTCAAGGAACTCGTGCATCGACTTGGAAGCTGGAATGAGAAGAGCTACAAACCGCAAGAGATTGTGGAAATTCCAGAGAGCCAACTTCCGTTTTTCCACATCTGAGACCCGTATCATCAGAGTACATACGAAGCGCAGAAATTATGACGCGCGAAAATATGAAGCGCTTATCACTGTTGGTGGCCAGGTAAAAGTTGTACACATCTGCCGTCGATAAACGAAACCAACACCAAGAAGCGCTAAGAAGACAACTATGGTTGCACTTCGTTCCAGCAAAAATCAGAACTTCTTGCAAATTGAAGCTGCCGCTATCTCACAGTGAAAAGCGTAACGTGCAGAAGCAGGGACGTACACACGGACGGATGGAGCCTCAAGCAGAATTATAATATAGATATTTTATTTTTATGTAATATATAATAGTGAGAACTGTACAGTATCTACAATATAATAAAGACCGATGTGTATTTATCTGTTTATCTGTTTGTTTGTTTATTTATCCATTTTCTGTCACGCTTCAACAAAACAGATAGGAGGAATTTAGCCCGGGTGGGAGGCTGTGGTAATCTTGTCAAGCTTTATTGACAATTGATTGGTAGAAAATAGGCCAGGTTGCAGATGCTGGCAAACGTATCTTAATCAGCGACAGTTGAAATTCAAACAATGAAGATATCGAAGGCTTAGTCTGATTTGTACGAGTATTACTTTCACCATATATCGAATCTATGACAGAATACAGTATAGGGCTATCTAACATTTATCTCAATGCACTTCTTGCATTGCCGAAGTTGGAATCTCAGCACTGAAGATATCTGAAGTTTCCATAAGAACTCATGCATCTTGATCCTCAGTTTCTTCCCACAGAAAATATCGTTGCGTCAGTTATTCTTCCAAATTTAATTGGATTGTCGATGAAAGAGCTTTCGCTAAGCGAGAACCATTGGACCTTTTTAGGATATCCTACCGTATCCGTAATACCAGATCGAAGAAATTATTTTGAGCTTTGCTGATCGGCCTGCTCTCCAAGTCAGAGAGAGAATAAAGGCTCGATACTGAGCAGTTGTGAAGCCGTAAATGCTCATTTTACTGTGCTTAGGTTAGCAGTTGTAATAAAGAAAGTATGATCAATGGAGAATGTCAGCACATTTCTTCGCTGCCATTCTTGACAGCCCGGGCCCTCTAGTTATGCCATATTTGTGAAAGCGAGCATACCAGCAAAGTTCAAACCACTTTCTCAAATACAGTGGACGGGGATAAGTGTTTGTACCCCAAAAAATTACTTGATAACCACATTTGTAACAAATGAACACACAGATAACAACTTTATGTACCGGTATGTATTTTGGGGAGCAAAGCCAGAATCTGGGATTGAAAACAAATTCATTGATGTATAGAAAATATATGCATATTCGTGGTGTAATGGTGAAAAAAGTGTTTGTACAATACTAATTTTACATTATAATGCAGTTGATTTTAGTTTAAACTTCGGAGTAGACTATTCTAGATTGCTCTAGAATGTTCTCAGTTACTCTAGACAACCTTCAGATGAAAGCTGGAAATTCTGTTATCACTAGTCACAGAGATCGGTTCTAAGTATGGCTGGACGTGAGGAGTTGTCAAACGCCCAAAAGGAACTGATGTAAAGGTGTGCAATGATGGAAAAGTTACAGCAAGTTTTCCACTCACTTGAACATCCCATTTTACTTTGATTATTTCATTCATAACAAGATTTAAAAGACGTGATGCTGTTGAGAACTAGTGCAGACCAGGTGCACTTAGCAAGATCTCTTCAAGATTAAGGAGCAAGTTGAGACGACATCCAAAACAATCCATTGTCCACCCAAGAAAATCTTCAGAATGATTTGCGTTTAGCAGGAGTTCACGTAACTAAGGGAACAATAAGTACTGAGCTACACCGAGACCATCTAAAGTCGCGCAGACGTAGGAAGATGCCACTCCTGTTGAAGCGGCACAGAGAGTCAAGATTCGTAGAACATAAAGATAAGCCAAATTCCTATTGGAAAAGATTTTTATGGACAGATGAAACTGCGATTGAGTTGTTTGGTCGCAATTGTCGGAATCCTGTATGGGGGAAAGACGGCGAAACTTACGTACCAAAGAACACAATACTAATTGCAAAATGATGGTAGTATCATGGTTTAGGGCTAATTTTCTGTGAGAGGTATTGGTAAACTGTCAGTTACAAACTGTTAAAACGTAATGCACAAAATATCGACAAATCCTAAGGCAAAATTTACTACTTTTTCTTGAGAGCTTTGGATTTTTCCTGAGTGGATTTTCCAGCACGACAGTGATTCCAATCATACCGCTGTAGGACAATGAAGAAGTGGCTTGCTGGAAACAACTTTAATATCTTACAAAGGCTGAGTCAGTCCCCGGATTTGATTCCAGTTGAGAACTTATAGCGACGTTTGAAAATTAAAATCCGGCAAAGAGGTCCAACAAACGTCACAAATCTGAAGATAAATTACCAAGAAGATGATGCAGAATACCTACTAAACTATGCAAATCGGCAATTAAACACTATAGGAAGAGAATGCTAGGTGTTGAAGTTAATAAACGCTTTGCTACAAAGTGACAAAGTATTGAATGGAGATGCCATGTTTTTACTGCAGTGCGATTACTTGTTCACCTTTGACAATTAGGATATTGTGATATTTATTTAACATTGAATATCATTTAGTTTCATATGCATATATTATACAGGTAATACTGACGAGTAAAAATATAAAATATTTTCATGGGTATAACACTTATTTCTTCCTACTCTATAACTTTGTGAGCAAGTACGGCTCTTTATTTTTTAGCTGCTTTTGCGCTTGAATGGTAGAAGTGAAGCTCTTAAGTTAACGTTAGACGATTCTGATCCTCTTTGCTCTATCCTCGCACTACAGCTCTGGGCCGCAATTGTTTATGCAGAGTCTCATCGCAGACTTCGCTCTTGCTTACCGGAGCTTTGCGCTGCCTGTGTGTTGATCGAGGTCTGTTCTTCTCTGCATCATTGAATGTTACGCTACAATCGTTCGGAAACTTTAGATTCCCTCGGACAAATATTATTGTGCTAATGTTAGACTGGCGGTTCTTCAGCTATTTTAAAATTGTTTTGCGTGCCGGTCTTTTTACAGACTTTGAGATAGCTCATGGACCCTGTTAATTGTTGATATAGGCTACTGCAAAAAATACGTTTGTTATTGATAAACGTGTTTTAAAACAAAATTTAACAATCCTAATCGACTAAAACAAAAAGTGTGCGATATATGTGTTGGTGGCTCTTAACGGTCTCTTAAATCATTGGTCCCCTATAACTGTTCAGTGTAGACCCCAGCAAAGAGAGTAGTGCATTGTCGTAGACCCCCAAAGGATGAATGTATGCATTATGCTACATTTAGGTAGAACCTGTGTTACAAAGGATAAAGAAGCATCACGGTTTTATCAATATTAATTAACTAGAATATTCTACATTTTTCAGTTATTTAATAAGCATTTATCCATTACTACTATACCAGTCAGGGGTTCGAATTGCACCAGATTTGTAAAAAATACTGTATATTTTGAGAGGTTGTAATTTTATATACGTATAAAGAAACCTTCACAGAGTTGAGAATTACAAAACTAGCGAGATTTAGTTCAAGTCCCGTTGATATTTACTCTAATATCTGAAAAAACGTCGCTTTTCAAGAAAGTGTGTATTATTTTCAAGGGAATTGAACAGTTCTTTCCTTACAAATGTATAAAAATTTATATATCATCATGAATGATTTTTTTAAATTTCATTTTAATACTACATGCATAGGCTTTTTGTCGCAGAATTTATTTTCAGCCTTTAAATACAAAACAGGGAAATATAAGTAGAGGTTTTCTTCAAATAGACCCCTTAGGGGTCTGTGGTCGACCCCTGGGATCTACGGGTTTCTAAAGACCTCTTATAGGGAACCACTGCCTTAGAGGTTCACGAACTCTATTTGGGAAACACCCACCTCATTTCGGATCGTGGACTCTAGTTCGGGAACTACAGACCCCAGTAAGGAGCCGCAGTCTACGTGTTTTCCTTGACTTGACATTCCAAGGAGGAAGATTGTTCTATCTTTGACAATATTTATGGTTTCCATGAAGTTGGCAATATGTCTGCCTCTCTTGACCAGAAAGTTCGAAGCATGATCAAGCATCCATACTCTCCTTTCCTTTGGTTATTTCTCTAGACTCAGGGTCCCGAAGAATATCATAGGGGAAAGAGCCCAAATGCCGTGACTCCAAGCCAGAGCGTCCACTGACGAACCCTCACTAATTACACGAGTTACTGGTACTGAACCAATTTTGTTTAAACTTATCAGTCAAACTGTTCACTATGTCATTAAAAAGGATCAAACACTACAAGTGCAGAGAAAAAAAAATAATTTCCTTATAATATGAGATGTTGTGATAAGAAGCCAAAGCCGTGCCAGTGACGGCCTTACCTCTCTGAGGTCACGGCTTCAGGAGTTGAATGTCATTGCATATGTTTGAGGAGAGGGTTGCGGGAATTGGGGGAGGGGGGACGGCTTGTGGTGCCTTTACTCTAGTCAAGTCTCTCAATGGATTATCTCTTTCGATTTTAAGTATACTGTATGTGAAATGTCCTCTTTGTCTTTATTGATCGAATTTTTCTTTGTTTGAGTGTTATATTTTTATCCACTGACTACTCTATTATACTATCTGAATTTAGATGAATGGCGCTTATGTCTTCCGCTGCTCGTATGCCGCTAAGGCGTCTGATCTAGTGTCATCAGTAAATGAAGAAAGAACTGCATGGTTGTGTCGATCCCCCACGACACTGATCACGCCCAATCGTAATTTTGTTAGCGGCTTTTGGATATCATCCTCTATAGCCATCGGATCAGTGCCTTTGAATTGCTGATAGGGTGAAGATGGAGACTGCAGGTTCATAGATAATATTCTCTTTAAGAGCTGTCTCTATCTTCTTTCTGGTTTTCAAAAGCTCGCTTGTCACGTTCTTAGAAACATTGCGGAGTATTTAGTGCTTAGAACGTGGCTGACTGTAGGGACCGACCGGGGCGCGGGCCCCGGCAAACCCAGGTCTTTTTCAGCCCCCCGGCCCCGGTTGATCAAAAATTGCTTACCCCGGCGCCGAACCCGGCACCGGTTTTTCGATACCGCCACCGGCTTTTCAAACTGTGAAAACCGGGGGTTTGGCAGGGGCTTTTTGGAGGGAGGGAAACACTTAACAATCAATAAAACAAGTTTTCTGGGGGAAGCTAATTTTTTTGTGTAAGCTGATTAATTATGAGTTACGATTGATCAATATCATATCAATATACTGTCTTAAACTACTGCCAGTGCAAGAAACCCCCGGCCCTGACTATTTGGTTTTGGTCGCCCCGGTGCCCTTCAGAGGTAGCTATATTCTGGCGGGGTCTTTCCATGCCACGATATGTTTCGGCCAAACGCACGCAAGAGTCCCAAGTGCCTTCGCTGCAGGGGATGTTACAGTTGGCTGCAGTTCCTGCTAAAAAATTAGTTTTGTAAAGTTAGGTAGAGTCTCTATATTTCCCCCTTAGTTTCGCGAGGTGGGTGGTGGTAAGCGAACCATCCCATGGGACTCCTATCTGCTCCCGTATAGAGGGCCACGGAAGTGACCCCCCCTCCATGAGTGTTCGCTTTCTTCTGTCTTCTTCTCTTTTCGTTTTTCGTCTCCTTCCCTGCGTCGCACGGCTGAGAGATTTCGTTCGGCCGAGCCGTGCGGAGTTGAAGATGCTCGCGCTTTATTCCCTGCCAGAAATGGTGCACCTGGCCAAGACTGTTCTAATAGAACTCATTTGAGTTCGACTCAACTTCTAAACTATATCATTCAAAATTGGATCGCTGTTAGCCGAAATAGTAGCCATCGTATCTAATACGGCGAGAAAACTCATAATATAATAATTGGTCACCCCGCCCATCCCCGATTATATAATTTGTTTGGTAAATTTTTACTTTAGCTCACGTATGGTTTTTGTGGTCATTCTTGCCTTGAGTTTGTCAGTTGGGTCAATTTAAGACAATTTACGTGAATAACCTTTCCGTCGCAAATGCTTAGTTTTCGAGATATATGACTATGAAGTTCCCATTGTTTATCTGTGAGAAAAAATAACCGGCGTCGTTATAAGTTTGCTATGCGACCTAATTGGAAATTTATCAAACCTGCCTAGCCTAACCTAACCTTACCTAACCTGTGTTTATTTTCTCCCATAGAAAAACAATGGGAACTTCAAAGTCATATACCTCGAAAACTAAGCATATGCGACGAAAAATTTATTCATATAGTCTTGAATTGAGCCAATTTAAATACTAAAAGCAAGAAAAACAAAAAAAAACATGATTGAGTTGAAGTTAAATAATACCCATTATTTTTGGTCACCCCGGCTCCAACCCCGGCCTCGGCTATTTGATTGTCACCCCGGCCCCGGCTACTTGAATTTTGGTCGTGCCGGTCCCGGCTACTTGTTTTTTGTCTTCCCGGTCCAGGTCTTTCCAAAATCGTTGCTCCAGTCGGTCTCTAGCTGACTGATTATGGTCTACACTTAGAACGGAAATAATAGCTTTAGCACAAAATTGACCATATCTCATTTTACGCGATCAAATTTTCATGAAACTTGCAGGGATATCGTGGCATCTTATGGCAACACTATTGAGTTTGTTTACATTTTGCTGTGTCTCCTGAATGACAACTCTTTGCATTTTTTCTCTTTTTGAGGTGAACGACAATGAAACCTTCTTGTATGTGTATTCTGCTAAAATGGGACGTGGAAAAGCTCAGACTAACAAAGAGAAAAAATTATCAAAGAAACTGCTACAGGCACCTCTCCTGATGTCATTGCACGAAAAATAGGACGCCATATTGACACAGTGACAAGATTCTTGAAGGACCCTTCACCACGGAAAAAACGATTAGGTGCTGAGTATTTAAGGACTGTTACTGATCGACACATGAGAAATGTGGTTCTTCAGCTATGTAAAAGACCAGGGCAAACAAGTAAATCAATTTTCACGTCTGCTAGGCTCCCTGAAGTACCTAAAACCACAAGAAATGATATCCTTCGCTCCATTGCTTCGGTCAAATCCCCTCGGAAATAGCCTCATCTGACCTCAAGGCATAAAATTTTGAAGATGAAATGAGCGGAGAAATACATGAAGATCAACATGAATCATGTTCTTTCACCGACGAAACCCGGGCAACCCTTGATGGACCTGATGGGTTGAGTAATGGTTGGGTGCTACCTAGAGGTGAGTGTCATCAACGCGTAAAACGTCAACAATAGGGAGGTGGTGTTATAGGGCTGGTATCATAGGGGATCGACTTGTAGGTCCGGTTAGAGTACCTAATGGGGTGAAAATTACATCTCCATCATATTGTAACATGTTAAAGGACGCCTTGGTCCCATGACTGGATGACATACCCCTTTCGTTGTTTCAGAACTTGATTTTCATACATGATACGCGCCTTCTCACTCTGCCCGTACTACCACAGCATTTCTGGTCTCTTTGGGGCTCCAAGGAGAGAAACTGATGGTTTGGCCACCGTGCTCACCTGATCTAAACCCAATTGAAAACTTCTGCGCCCTTCTGAAAAAAGAAATTTATGCAGATGGAAGGCAGTACAACTCAAAATCTGTTTTATGGGATGATGTTGCTGCAGCAGCAAGGGCAGTTCCACCTTCTGCAATAAACTAACTGGCTGCATGGATTCAAGGATTATTGGAGTTATCAAACGTCATGGGGATTATGTTGGCAAATAATACTTTTTTCAGTCATTGTAAACATTTGATTAATGATTTTTTCTTTATTACATATTTTTCCTCATTAATGTTGTTCATTTCTGCTTCTTTGGTGCTATAAAACTGTGAATGTTTTGTTTCTTTTTTTTTTTTCTTTTTTGTCAAAAGCTATTGCCGCCGGTCAGTGAAATTAGTGAAAAAACACAATATTTCTAGAACCAACATGATTAGTTGTTTGAAAATCTGCCGACACTGTAAGCATTATAAGTTTAACTTTCTGTGAAATTTTCACTAAATTTATTGTCAAATAGTCGAGATGTGGTCAATTCTGCGATAAAACTATTATTTCCGTTCTAAGCGTAGTTGTGGGACAAATTATCATATAAATTGATAAGACTGTCAGTTGCTCCCCATGAAAATAATGATTCTTCCTTGACCCGTGCAGGACAACCACTGCCTGCGGATCAAGATCTTAGGCGACTGCTACTACTGCGCCTCAGGCCTGCCAGAGCCCCGGTCTGACCATGCCGTGTGTGCAGTCGAGATGGGCCTCGACATGATCGACGCTATTGCGTGAGTTTTGTTATTTAGCTTTCCTATTTCATCCTCCATATAGTGTCGCTCTGTATCGTGGAATTATGGTTGGAGCTCCTCACCATATGCTGAAGTTAAATTTAGATAGGTAGCTATTTCTTTGCGAGTTCAGGCTGGAAAACAGTTTGTTTCTTGACTGTAACTTTCGGTAGAGAGTCAACCCGTAGCCTGAAGCGTAGCTTATTGAACTGCATGGGTTGAGCTAGATTCGAATGTGATCCTTATATAAGGGCATTAAAATAGGTGTTTTTGCTCAGCCTGTCTGTTTTACATATTTCTAGTAGATATATATACTGAACGCTCTGTGGTCATTGAATTAACATTAACTCTGTTTCTGTTAGCGAACTTCCTGTTAGCACCATCAATGCTGATAAATTTACGGAAAAAAGTTGCGTCTTGTATGATATGGTAGTGCTATTAGGAAGAAACTCGCGACCTCTACGAATGTTACGGAGAGTCTCGTGTAGTTTTCATTCCTGTCTTGCTATGTGGTGGCTGGCAGCAGTACGCTCCACTCTGTGTGCAGCGTCTGCTCTTTAAAGCTCTTATGGCTTGGTGGCTCCACTAGCTGTTATGTGTGGCTTCCTGACTAAGAAATCCATAACCGTGTTTAGCCTGGGTCTTCCGATGTATGTTTCTTTTGTTATCACTATCCTCGCTCGTATTTTCCCTGTAACCATGATTTATTTCTAATTGCATCCAGGCAAGCGTTAGATGAGGCCAGGCCCAACTCTCATGCAAGATCTCCTGCAGCTACAATATCTTTAGTTCACAGATCGCTTTTCTCTCGGCATATTGTGTTTCTTCTCTTTTTCTTGTATCACTAATTGCTGCGTCTAATGAGACGTTTTTCACCCACCCTGTCAATTCATATTATTTTGCTAACTGCGGGACTGATCATTGACTTCGCCGATCCATATACATTAATCAGATTGTAACTACGTTGTGTTCACCCGCTATCTTCTTCGGGTGAAGACTTGGGTAATGTGTTGAGTCGGCTCGCCCGTCCTATACTAAGAGGAGTAGTGGTCCCCGTAGCCCATAGGTTACATAGGCTTGAGCTAGTCCTTCGAGACGTCTTTTCTTTGTGCCCACTTTGCTTCCTTCCTTCCATTTTCATTCTTCTTTTGCTGCACTGTTCTCTTCTTCCTCATTTTACGCAATGATCCTATATAGGAACACCCTCTTCCGTGTGTTCCACATTTCTGTTAGACAGAATACATGTTCCTGCATTTCACGAGGCAGTCCAACCCTTATTAGTTGGGGCGTCGTGCTAGAAAAAAACTCCTAGTGATAATATTGAACAGGCAAACAAGCACCTGATTAAGTGGACACCATGGACCGGATGCATATACATATGGTTGTACAACGAGACTTTTGATTTTGTATCGTATCTATTACGGATTGTGGCTATACTCCAGCTCTAATTTTGTATTCCTCGCAGTTTCCCTCCAGTAAATAAAAACGTGCCAATTGTGTATTAGAGGTAGCAGATGTGCTGCTGATCATTGGGTTGGAAAGACTTTTTTCATTGCCGGCATCGGGTTTTGGTTGTGTTGGCCTGCAGGCGCTTAAGTCAGCTGTTACTGACTTTTTGTTGGATTTTCTTTAGCATGCATCGTTTCGGACTCCCCGGTGTTGCAAAGTGTTCACTTAGGTTGCACTACCTGTCCGTGGCGGACCGAGCGTGAAGTTTTAGTAATAATAATTTTGCTTCATTGTGGCGTGAATGTGGCAGGTGTGTGGTGGAGGCGACGGATGTGCAGCTGGCCATGAGGGTGGGCATCCACACGGGCCGTGTGCTGTGTGGTGTCCTCGGACTACGCAAGTGGCAATATGATGTCTGGAGCAACGATGTCACTCTCGCCAACATGATGGAGGCGGGCGGAGAAGCTGGGTAAGCCTTCGCTGCTAACCTGCTGATCTCTTACTCAAAATAATAACAATGTTGGAGAGGCGGCAGGATGGTCGGACGTGTGAACAGTCGAAATTTGTTGCAGTGGCTGTCGTCGCTGCTAAAGGGGTGAGGAGGGTGAAGGTAGTGCACAGTTCTGTACGAAGGTGGCTATTTATACTTCTTCCGTGAACTAACTAAAATATGACGTCTGACGGTGTATGGAAAAAAGAACCGGTGGGAAGAAGCCCTTGTAGGAAAAGTACGCCGCCTATAACGAAAAGTAGTGTATGTATTAGTTCACCATAACCATTTTTAAGTGCATGCATAAATTAAACTTAATTATATGATACGAAACTAAATGTTACTGGCTGTGCGTCGATATGTGCAAACGTTAAGTGGATGAGCCCATAAAATTGGTTAGGTTGAGTTGGATTGGATTGGGTTAGGCGAGGTTAGAAGAAGTTAAGCTAGGTTAGAAAAAGTTGGGTTTATTAGAGTGGATTAGAGTAGGTTCCATGTGTATGATAAGAATTAGTTATGGTAGAATTGGTCACGTTAGACTAGATCAGATTAGAAAAAGTCATATGTATTATAGCTAACAGTTCAGGTTAGATTAGGTTAGGTTGAGCTAGACTAGGTCTCTGTTAGGTTAGATTAGGTTAGTTTAGAATGGTTTAGGTTAGATAATATGTAGTTATAGTTTGGAAGTTTAAGCCTCCGTTTCAGAGCTGAATGATATCACAGAGGAAAGAGCAAGGGACATTATAGTATGCCAAGTTAGAGAAATGGGAACACATGCACGAAGGTGTTCCCACATGGGATCAACGCGCATGGTAACAGCTAGTCGAAAAAGATGAGGAAGAACAGTTAGATAATTGGTTAATAGAGGTGGTTTGGTTAGGATAATATATGTTTGTTAAGATAAAAGAATAGGTTAGTTTGGATTATGATCGGTTAGCTTAACTTTATTTAACTTAGTGTAGTATAAGTAGTTTTAATATAATGTTCTGTGAAAGAACAGACTTGAGTCAGTACAAACTCTGTACGAAGTAGGCGGGGTTTTTTCCTGGTGGCTTTTTCCCATGGAGGCTTCTTCCTAGACCTCTTCAGGCACTACAATGCTGTAGCGCCAGAGGCGGCCCTCTCGCTCATGAGGGACTTCCAAGTATCCTCGTGAGGAGCTCTGCAGCACCTCCACTTCAGGAGCTACGAGCTGCTGCTGCTGGGTTGCTTACATCGTTGGAGTAACAGATTTTTTCCAAAATTTTTACGTCATACATTGAGTGCTTCACTGTTATATATACTGTGATGAAAACTGCACACCGAATGTACGTTGTTTCCATCGCAGCGACTGATTACCTATCTTCCAAAGCCTCCACAGCCATGCCATGCGAGTTCTTTTGCTTTAGTGCTCTTCGCTGAAAATATTCCCGACAGTTTTTCATGGAATAGCTTTCACAATAATTGGTTGTATTGAAGTATCTTTGCATGTCATGTATTGGATATGCAGCGGTCAAGACAGACATTCAGGTTTCACTACAATCTCACCTTAACTCTTGCAGTCTGTCTCTAGGTCCAGTAGTAACCATTGGGGGTGCATGGGAACTCACGCATCCCCTGTTGGTTGACGCTCGGTCCTCTCACTGGTTTATAACGTTTGGATCTTTTGTGATATTATTTTATCTATTGGTAATGCAGATATGACTTATCTAATGGCATAAGAGGAAAAATGTGTATTTTATTAAATTTTTGCATAATTTTTGCATTTAACAAAGTTATTACAGTATAGTCCCTCTTAATGTCCCTTTTCTTTACCCTAGAAAACGTTGGATTTTTAATACCTAATGATGACTCTTGCATAAGATTCTACGATTCTGTGTAAATCTTTACGGGCAAGTAAAAAACTGATGCAGGAAAGTTGCAGGTAAAAACTTACTGCACGAGACTGGCAGTGAAATAACGAGAATACTGTAATTGGATGTTGAGCATATTGTGCTATGCTTTTGATATTGCCGTCTCAACTAAATGAGCTAGGTATCAATATTTATAGAAAGATACTGTAATCATTCAGTGCATAATCTATTAGGTTGAAGCCATTTTGATGTCGGGCGGTCCGTGGGTTTCAATTCATTTTCTCCGTGGGTGCGTAGAAAACTGGAGTTACGGAATCACTGCTCCAGTCTGTCACTACCATGAGCTGCATTTTTTTTTTTTTTGCCGTTTCTGCTATCTCCTCTCGTCGCGCTCACACGATTGTAAACAAATTCTGTTTCTTATCAGTCGAGTCCACGTGACCCAAACGACGGCAGATGCACTGGGTAGCGCCTACGAGCTGGAGCCCGGCGAGGGCCACACCCGCAACGCCTACATCAGGGAGAAGGGCATCACCACCTACTTCATAATACCTAAAAACCGGCGCAAGAAGGTAATGTTTCGCTTTCCTCTTTGCCTGTGAAAATTTTGCTAGCTGGGCATCGGTTGTAGTCAGTATCGTAGTATAAATTAGAGTACTGCTGCTCCTATCTTCACTGTACTTAATCACCGCCAACAGAAGATATATAGCTGGTATTTTGCTTTCTATTTTACCATCTGGAGTTCTCCTCGACTTCGTTTCTGACGCAGTACTTCAATTGTATATTCTGCATGAACGTGTGTGCTTAAAAAAAGTTTGCAAATAAAAACTCGAGGCGTAGCAGGATTAGAGAGTTGGAGTCGAAGGTGGTGAATTTTGGGCCAGGACTTAGGAGTCAGACACTTACTAGAAGCTGTCGTCGGAGTCGGTGGAAATGGGCGTATTTTGAGAAAAAGCATAGGAGTGGGACTTTTTTGTGGTTCTAGGAGTCAGAGTCGGAAACTGGCTATTCCCAGGAGTCGAAGTTTCACTTCCTCATCCGACTGCGCAACCCTACTGCCGAGGTGAATTATTTTTGCGCGGCTTGTCTTGTATATTTGCAGGCGCCGTGATTTAGTTGACGTTTTTAGCATTCAGCATCGCATAAATAATTTTTGCTTCTATTTGCTGTGTTGTCTAAGTATTAGATTAATTTTGAAATGCCGTGTTCCGGCTATCGTGAGCTCCATTGCATGGAGCCCTATCGTTGATTTTGATGTGCATTGCACGCTTTTGCGGTTTTCAGTCTTAACATCATGTATCTTACTACCGAAAATCATGCCACGGCTTTCTTTTTTGTGTCATGTGTCCACTATCAAAGCACTTGACGCAGTTCTCAAACGGTTTTTGATTTTGGTGTCTCATACGGTACCTTACTCTGGATTAACCCTGGATATATAGGGTTACTGTATAAAAAAAAAGTATATCCATCTTGTCTCAGTTTATGTGATAGGCTACGTGTCATTGAAATTGAATATAGTTGTTGCTGCTCGCGAGCATCTAGTTGTCTTCATGACGATTTTTAACCGCAATACAGATAATGTCCCTCTTTTTTAACCTTCCTTTCTAACCCTTTGTCTCAGTAGCAGAATTTTTTTTTAACGCATCCCTTTGTCTCCTGTTGCCGTGGCTCTACTCCTCATAATTTCGTGAACACTTTCCCATCAGCAGATGAGTAGATGCATTAATGTCGTGTTTCCTTGTAGTCGTAGGGTAACTGCAAACGTCTTTTGGAAGTGCTCTTGTCAGTAATTACACCTGTCAAGAGCTGGCCTTGCATGGAGTATTGCTTGAGAGCGCATCGGCATCCATGTGGTTTATGCATATATGCGTAATATCTTCATACGATGGTTTTCTTCTTGGCTCTCGTTACTGACTTCGGTGTCCTGTAAACAATAGAAGGCGATACCAACGTGTGAGTTCTAAAACTCGGATACCTTCCCTGCTGCCTACAACTTTATATTAATTTTATCTAAGTGCAGGCGGCGCGCAATGCAATTAAGATAAAGCCTTGCAGAGTCAGATTCTTGAACGTCTAACTTTGACTCCTTGCGCCCAAAACTTTCAACTCCTAAACAGAATAATTGTTAAGTTACTTGTTTTCCATTACAACAAATCCGATTCCGACTCGTCGACGTTATGCACCCAAAAAACTCCCAGCTGCTCACTATTTCGACTCGTGTTCTCAACCCAATTGATCCGCAATGTATTGCGTGCAAAAAGAAACTCCTATTTCTTCCCTTTGCTTTTAAGACGTACACTGCTGAGTTCTGTTACATGTTGAAACTGCGGGGGAGTGCACGCTTTCCAGTAACAGCCAGGCCTCTGTATTGGCTATATCACAAGGAGTAGGTACAGTAGATTAAAGAAATAACAGTCCCCAATATCGGCTTTTCTTGACAACGACCGCCTTTTCTTGGTGATGGCTATCTAGATAATTTTTGGAAAGATCCGTGGTGATTCTCTAGGAACAACCCCTCTCCCCCCCCCCCACACACACACACTGTGCAGGTGTGGTCCCGTGGGTGTGGCAGGCGGCCCGCTTACCTAATTATTTCCCAGCTGTTGCTTGTGTGCAGCACCAAAATATGAGGAGAGCTAACTCTGACCGGGGTCCTGGGCGCCCCACTCAAGCGCCCTATCCTGTTTTGCAATACGAGTCTTTTGATTTTTTTTTGGCTATTTTTGTGTCGTGTTTTTCTGTAAAATTGGCTATTTTTGGATCTTTTTTTTTAATGATGGCTTTTTAAAGTTGATTGAATTTCGATCAATCGTTTTCTTAAATGTTGGCTATTTGTGGTTGGGATACTTTTTGAAACTATGGTTTTCGATCCTTTTCTTCGTGGCTAATTTTTTAATAGTTTTTTTTTTTTAACTCACCAGTGCTCAACTGAAGTGTATCTTCACGTAGCACCAACATGAATTATGTATATTTTTTGCACAAGCTATGAACATCCAACCGACATTTTCACGCTCACGATTTTTTCGGCTAACGCCGTAGTGGTATCCCTGAAAGAATGTTCGTCCGACCAAAAGTTGTTTTACGATATTGGCCTCTGAGGCGACCACTTTTGTTCAGGATTCATTGTGAAGCAGAGCCCAATCACAGTGTAAGCTGTGCGCGGCCCATATTTTACATTGCAGCCTGGCCGCAGGGGCCGCCCTGCGCCTTGAGTTATTCCATATGACCGGAGCCATATTTTGAGATGGTAATCTGATATTATGCAGTGTCCCCTTACTGTGACTTGGGATAAATGTATAGCATTTTCCGACTGGGAACTCGGCCATGCAGTGTTACAACAAATAAAGTGCGTGCTTGTCAGGCTTCAAAAACAGTGCAACCTGAACTAGTAAAAGAGTCCACCGTCGTTTGAGTGATAATCAGTTTTTATGAACAGGATAATTCCATCAGGGGGCATAGGATGAGTCATAGGCCATAGGGTTAAGTTGAATTAAGTTCGCCCATCCTATGTTATGAGGAGCAGCGCCCACAAGGGGACCCTGTAGGTTACCTTGGCCGTTAGCTAGTCCTTCGGGACGTCTGTCTTTTGCGCTCACTTTGCTTCCTTCCGCTTTCATACTCCTACTGATCTTACTTTCATCTGTTCTTCCTCGTCTTTCTTGATTTGCTGTTCCCATGCACGTTGATCCTGTGTGAGAGCACCCTCGTGCATGGGTTCCCCGTGTCTTTCGTAATATGTCCCTTCTTTCATTCTTTGTGATGTCGCCTTTGTTATCTTAAACTTCTGAATATAATAATAATGAACAGGATAGCGTACAGAACACGTGCTGAAGGTGACTACCTAAAAGATACTGTATGTGACGTGCATTTTAATAGGAAAGAAAATGAAATATAGTGTTTCGTACTGTCGTGTTTTATCTATTGTAAGTAGTCGGTAATAATGTTATTGTCAAGCACGTTTTACATTACTAACTGTTTGATCTAAATGCAAGTTGTTGTTAATACGGTGCATGGCTATTTATTTCCTGTACTTCAATAAAATCCCAAACAATATTTTTCTCGCACGGTCGACACAATTGCTGCCGCCGTTAATGCTATTGCGTGAGGTAGTAGGTACTGGTGCGCGCGACTACGGGTCTCCGACGCACCAAGGTTGAAGCGTCGGAGTCATACGTGTTGCGGAGCAAGGAGTCAGTGCGGCACTCGTTTGTACGTCATAGGATTCGAAGTCGGAAGAAAATTAGAGTAGTTTGTTGATACATTGGAGTGTTAAGGAGTCGAAAGTTCTCAGGGTCGAAGTCGGACACTGGCTGGTTCCAGGAGTTGGAGTCGGACCTTGAGCCATCCTACTGCGCTGGCCTTTGCGCAGAACGCTTTTTGCTTCTTCACATGTGAAGTTGTGGGTTTCAGACAATGATATTCATAGGAGAAACTATGTTATATTTGGGGTTTTCGTGGCATGAAAAACCGCATGAATAAGCTACTAACGTATTTTTTGTTTGTGTATCATTTCCTAAATGTCATCACGGGTTATGTTGCCGATTCATCATGATATTGGACCTGAACTTCTGTAGATCGCGCTGCATTTCCCGCAGGGGAAATAATTGCAAAGCGTAGCCGTGGTGAGCGCTCGTCAGCTGGGAGAAGGAAATTTGAACAAGCATGTTTTGCGTAGCAAAAACGAAACGTATAAATCACTAAGTACAGTATTAATTAACAGTGTCTTGATTTAACTATTAGCCCGAGTAGTTGCTGGCCTGCTTACCGTAGTTTTCATGTGCAATATAATGAAAGCCTGGAAGCAGAGTTTTTGACATTACCAAAGTTGCTGGACTGCACTTTGTAGCTTTCGTATTTTAGTCTGATGTGGAGCATCATTACTGTGTGCGAGTAGCCTCATGTGTCGTACGTACCTCATCTGTTGAGGCTAATGCAATGTCAGAGCCAGCTGGCGACTCGCACGCACGCAGTGGCCCATTATGGCGGTCACTGAGTCCAAACTTGGCAGTTTGTTTGGTCATCATGGAGGCTTTGTACCCTTGGCAGCTGAAGTAGATTGCACGGCTGCAGTAGATGTGAGCATACGTGCTACTATGTAAAAGCGCAAGTCGATAGTTTTCCCGAACTCTTATTATATTTGATACAGGCCTCTTTGTTTTTTACTCCACAATTAGCCTTGCTGCTCCTACGCGCGTTGATCCAGTGTGGAAGCACTCTCGTTGATGTGTTCCACGTTCTCTTTACATACTCCACGTTCCTTCCCACTCCCTCTACTGAAACACGTACGGTGTGTCCTCATATAACGAGGCTTCAAGGGGTGCGTGTTGCCATCGCAACCTCTTGGGGTAACACGCGTAACACCAGCACAACCTGCCGTGCCGGAATCACAACTCGTATGAGGTTCAAAGCGATCAGAAGCGAACAGCTTTCACTAACCGGGTTTCGGGTTAGGGTTAACATGTTTCCGGTTGCGGTTGCCTCTTATTTAATTTATAATCGAATGTAATTAACTTTGTACTCTCTGCCTCTTCTCCCCCAACACGCACGCTGATGACGCTGCGATCTTCAATAACACTCAACATATCCCAAATAACAACGTAACTATGCTGGTTGGTAATGGAATATTGTTTCATTACCCTCTTATTTTCTTGATTTATTCATTCGTTCTGCTATGCGTACGTACTCTTTGCAAAAATTGCTGAATTCTGCATACTTTTTGCCTCCTGCTTTTACTATGATTCGACGATACTGTCGTTTTTACATGCCACATCTATTTGATTTCAGTTTTCTTCGTATGTTTTCGGCGTGTTCCGTTGATCATTTCATGTATATTTTTTTATGCTTTGCCGCATCCTTTTGGTTCTTGGACCTTTTGTTGCTGTGCAATTCTCCCTCGCCAACTGCTTCATTCGACTTAATTGATACAATTTTGCATATATTTCACCAACATATTTTTATATATTGCGTTTGTTCTTTACTTAAGTTTTTCACTTTTACCATTATATTCCTACGGTTTTTTATGTACGCAATTTTGCTTCCAATTCCTCAATATATGACCACCGTATGCCGGTTGCTGCATTGCCTGGTTCTCGGTTATTATTCTTGTTTTTTGCGCTTGCAATTTTTGAGATATTTAATTTTGGATTCACTATTTTTGTTGTTGCCTTGTTCGTGCACTGTTCACCTCGGCCTATATGTTTTTTACGTGTCCTTTGGTGTTGTTTTGTCGCCGGTTTGTATATGCTGTGTGCACATCATTGCTGATTTTGATTGTTTTTATATGTGTCTTCATTTTGATGAGTACTTATTATCCTACGGTGATTTTTGTCATGTTTTATGCGTCATATTTTGTATTTTGTCTGTATTTTCGCTGACGCGATTTTTGTACATATCTCTCTAAGCTCACCTTCGCTTATTGGTACACTATCACCATTAAATCTATACCTAAAATATTGTGCGTTCCTTTTTATCATTAATTCTACATCCAAAATATCTATTGCAAGTATGCTACAACGCTATTATTCATAAGACTCCCGCGATTATCTTCGCTTAAAGTAATGTTGTTTATCTTATTACAATTTACGACTATTTTCCTTGTTCCTTTGCTATGAAATATGTTATTCCACTTGGCCTTCGTAATGCCCGTGTGATTGTAATTTATCACACACGCACTATTCCTTTCATTGTTGTGTGAGTCGTGTATTCATTATCCCTCATGTTCTTCTTTCTCTTCACTTTTGCGCACCTATTTATTTTGGATATGTTCATTTGATGCGCGTGTGTTTCACCTTATATATTTCTGTCCTACATGATCAAATTTCCCTGCTGCTTTATTCATTCCATTTCCATACGTGTTCCCGACTAGTATCACCCCGATGATCTTTGCTTATGTATTGCTTCTGAATATATGCAAATCATGCTATGGCTACTCGCCTCCTTGGCCACTGTATTCCTCGGCCTGCTGTGTATTTATCGTCCCATTTTTTGCCCTCGCCTCCGCCACGTTACTGAGTAGCTACTCTTACATCTGACTACCTCCCGCTGCCATGTTCCTTTCTAATCGTCTACCTTCTATTACACCGTTTCTTTGACGCGATCATCCATTGGTCCATTGACTCACTCGTCTGATTACTCAATTGCTTACTTTTTCGCTCTTTCCATTGCCTGAATCTTTGCCCATGAACGCACTCACCTCCCATCCGCACTTGCCTCCGCGCCTCCCGCGTACGATCAACTGCTCATTCGAGCACAAACTGCCTCTTATCTTTTCGCTTGCTCATCTGAGCTGCCGTCGCCTCCTCCTCTTCCTCTTTTGTCTCATTTACCCAACCTATCTCTCATCCACTCTGACTACGTCACAACCCCACACACTTTGCTCCCATGTGCGAGGGCATTACGCTTGCCTCCTGCAGCCCTTCCTCATGAACACCCTGCAGATCAGGAGCGCCCTCGGGTCCCAGCACCGCCGCAAGCTCTCCTTCCGCAACGTGGGCAATGTTGTGGTGCAGTTGCTGCACTCCATCAAGTTCAACATGGAGGTGCCCTTCTCTCACATGGCCACACGACCGCAGGACAAGAACGCTTCCATAACAAAGAAGGTAAGTGTGTCTGGGCAAGCTTGTTGTTTCAGATAATCCGGCTTTCATTTGCTGTTGTCGCAGTTGCGACTTGCTTGTGTATAACGATATTCATCGAGTTAGGGGAGTTGGCGCTTTCAGTGATGTTGCTGAATTAGGTCAGCACGATGCTAAAAAATGTTGGCGAACAGAAGTTGACTGATGGTAACAGCTCCGCCTACGAAGTTGCATTGGCGAGTATCTCAAGATAAGCTGTTTCTCTGCGGTATTACAGTGAAGCTTGGTGCTGGTGCTGCAAAGTGAAACTCCAGCGGATATTGGTGTGTCGCGAGAACGTCCAAGAGACTGATAATTTCACAGGTGCTGCGCTGCATGTGCAATCTATGCCGATGTTATTGAGAATTTCCACGGTGCAGCTCCTGCAGAGTTGTCTTCGAAATATTTTTACTTTATCTTCTGATGTAGCTTGACCTCTTTCAATCTAGTCATGTGTTTCATTTTTTGCAGAAATATCAATTTTTGCAGGATGTCTGTTTGAAAATTTGGACCTGCGGTTTTTTTTCGAGGACGACAGTCCTGTAAGCAAATGTTTTTTTGTCTTGATGTATGTTGTATATGAATAACTTATAACATTTTATATTTCATGTGCACTTTGTAACAGGATCCTACCGATGTGTTCACTCACAGTCATGGTATAACTAAATAAAGGTAGCCCTACGCGCATTTCCGATTACGGCCCCCCTTTTTTGGTGGCCAGCTGTGACGTCATCTGGAGACCAAAACGCGTAAGCTGTAGTCTCTATTTACTATTTTAGTTTTCTCATTTGATTAAATGTTCTTTATTTATTACAATGTATAACCAGTTGCAGTTTAAATGTGATTTATTGCAAAATATTAGATATACTTGTAGTTCTCCATGGCCCACTAGCACTGTAAAACAATCCTCATGGAGTCTACCGAATGTGCTGTTTTACCGCCTACTTTAACGCAGCGTGTGAGAAAACAAAGTACCATTCGACCTTTTATGGAAAGCATGAAACAATATAACTTATAAAATTTGAATCACTAGTAGTTCCTCAATGAATATCCTAACTGCCAGTAAATTATAGTCATCTGTAACTCTCTATGTGAACTAGCTACAAGATAAAATAGGAAGTGACTCTTGAAACATGTTTCGGTAGAAGTACGTAAGTATAATCAATATCTAAATTTAAATTAGTTACCTCTCATTTTTAAGTGATATTTGAGGGTAGCTACGTTAAACTTCAGGTCAGAGCTTGTAAGTTGTAGTCTCATGATAGCGGCAGCCCACAGGTAAAATGTTAGACAAGCTTACGGGTGTAAAATATTAGTTGCAGAGTTGGAAGTAATAAAGTAATAACGCCAATTCATCGTAAATAAGTTACTGTAAACCAATGGTATGCTATCTTAGCTATAGGTGCTTCAGTTTAAAAAACTTCAACCAGTGGGCTGGTACCTCGCGTTACGCCCACGTTATGTACCTGTACTATATAGTGTGCAGATGCTCAGGCATGAAGATATTCGTCTGATTATACTCGGATATAGCTTCAGAGGATAAAATTTTGATATTTTGCTGCCTTTTATCCAAACGGCTATAGACGAGGCCAAGCGTTACCCATACTCAATTATAAAAATGTCGGGAACAGATGCTGTCAATTTACTATGAAAACTTGCCGATCTATCATCTTTGCCCGTGTATTCCCATCTCTAAGATATCTAATGAAGTCCATTGTCGATTTCTTATCGTATGCAGAAAAAAAGGAAACATTCGATAATTGGCTGTTTCGTTCATATATATTACGTTTTTAAACTCATGTATTAGCCGCGCTTGATGTCTCCAGGTGACGTGTAGAGATAGATGCGCAGAAGAGCCGCAAACTGGTCAAGCGATGGGGCTACCTTTACGTAGTTATACCACTAATCTCTACTCGAAGCCTGACCGACGAATTTCTGTTGCTAATACAGTATTTTCTTTGCTTCTTAGGACGACTGTTGGTGTCGTTCAGTTTTCAGGCTGGTGAAATTTTCTTGTGCAGATCACCAGCGGAATAGTTTCCTCTTTTAGATTTTTATCTATGGTAACCCTAATTAGCATTAACATTAATAATCCGTCCCCGTTAATTCATGATTTTTATGTGTTGCTCTGGTGGTCAGAGGAACATATTTTTCCACCCTTACTACGAGCTTGAAAGGCCATGGCACCACGTGAGTCTTCCTCTCATTTCTTGGTGTCACTCTTGCTCTTAATGTACCTACCTTTCTTTCTTGTATAGCGTGAGCCGTACGTTACTTCAGCATCTCGCTAACTCATTATTTTTTAGCTGGATTTGAATGAGAAATTTTCTCTTTTTTTCTCCCCGTTGAAGACACGAGATCTGATTTCATTGTTGCCGATCTTATAGTTTGTTATCAAAGATGTGTGTTTTTGAAATGTCGGTGCGATTTTTTTTTGTATAAATTTAGTCTACCTCATTCGTGAAAATTTGTTTTTTTTTTATTACCATGGTGTCAATTTATTACTTTTTATACGCCAGTCGTGAAAATTTGTTTTTGAATATTGCATACGTCAATTGTGATTTTTTTTCTAAGTTGATAAAATCGTGAAAATTAAAATGCATACGAATAGCTCACTTTTCCGTAGGTAATAAGTTACTGTTTGATGTTCTCAGGTAAACCGACTTTTGAAATATAGATAGTGAAAGAACATGATGGACGGTAACCTTCGGCTCACCTTTTATTACACTTCACCTTCTCTTTTTGTATTATATTTTATGACCTCGTCTTTGCACCGAGACATTTTGCAGCACATAAAAAAATCTACCAGAAAGTTTCTTGCTCTCTGTGAAAGTTGCTGGGCTGTAGGGCGAGTCTTGCCTGAGTCCCACATTGAACTCAAGCAAAGCTGTCCAAACTTGAGCTCGTTGACTAAGTTGCTGCAAACGTCTGCCGTGCAAAATTGTATGCTGTCTCTTCAGTATTATACATATTCAGAGATGAGCAGTAGCGCACCCTACCACGGCGATCGCTATAGGTTTTTTCTTAAGTAGAAGAGTGAAAGTATAGTTTTTCGTAGATATACCAATACGTATCTATGCACATATTTATCTAAAGCGAAAAACGCTAGGGTACGAAGATACGAACACTTTCTACCGTAACTGTGTAGCAGTCGCCAGTAACGCACCCACCTCTGCAGGGTTTATTCTGGCGTGTAGTTGTGCTCCTTTTGTGTAGTTGTAAATGTAAAATGTGCAGTTGTAAATCCAGACTTTTGCGGATTTTAAATTTGTGCTTTCTTTGAATTTGCACTGTAAGGCTGTCATGGCTATAAACTAAAAGGAACCGCTGGAAACTGACCAAAACTTATTTTCATTAACATTGTAATATAACTTTACAATCCGGACCTTGCATCAAAATTTGAGCCATTGTAAATTTTCCTTAGAACAAACCCTGCACCTCTGATTACTTAGGCATTTACTGTTAGTTCTACAGTATATATATATATAAACACACACCATTCGTCGAGCAAAAATTATTGATAGTGATATTGCTTTTTTTCACACAATGGAGATCGAACCGAGGAAGATGTAAGAGACGTGTGCTAAATGCAGTAAAACAAAGGATCCCATACACCGAAGAGCTAGTTAGGAAAGAAAGAGAAGCACCGAACATAAATTGCCGATACTAATAAGGATAAGAAAGAAACTACAATGAACACGGCATATGCGTACTCCAAAGGCCTGCACTGGAGCGTCCAAACCTCCAAGAAATGCATTGCTTGCAACCGACACTTGCTGACGAACAAACGAACTGACAGATCATTACCGAAAGTGAATCGCCTGGTCCTCGTGATATTCTTAACAGTTACTGAAAATTTTGTAAAGATCCGCCTATAACTTTTTGAGTATACGTTGGCAACACTTCAAAATTTTATAATCATTTCCTCAGAGCATTCTTAACAGTTCCTGTAAATTTCATGAAAATCTGCCTACCACTTTTAGAGTTACGTTGCTAACCAACAAATAGACAAACGTCCGACAAAAAAAAAAACATAACCTCTTTGGCGCAGGCAATTAAAGCCTGTTTGACACTCCATTTGAGAAACATATTCACTTAAGATGTTGTAGGTATTCTTTAGTGCACAAACTTTAATTAGCTATGTCTTAAGTTTTGTTTTGAGATGCTCTACGCCAATGGTTCTTAATTAATCTGGGTTCGATCGAACCCCAGGGGCTCGGTGAGTCAGTTTCAGGGGTTCGGCGATTTGGTTAACCCCACTCATATGATTCGTGACTTCATGCTCTGCTTGCTGGTTTTGTTCTCTGAACACTGTGATCGTGCGTGTAAATGATGCATGGTACAGTTTGCACACTAATAGAGTATTTGATTAAATGCATATACTTTCAAGCTGAAGAAAAATAAAAGTGCATTTTATTTTTCTCACTACAATGGGTTCGACGAATGAATCTACGGAACTTGAGGGGTTGGGTACCTTAAAAAAGGTTAAGAACCACTGCTCTACGCAAACCCTATTAGCTGTCACTTTTACTGTACAATACACTGTGCAAACCGAACATACTGTATATGTAGCTGTCAAGTGTCCCTTAGCAGTGCGCTGTAGAAGCCGTACATAGCTATCAATTTTTGCTCGGCGGTGATGGTGACCCGCTATATACAAAACTGTACAGAAGTGAAGTGCCCCAGGTCACGTTACACAGTGTAACACCCATGAATATCGGTCGTTTTATTTTATGATCATATTTTAACCTCCTGCATGTGTTTTGGTACTACAGTGACTGCATGGGCAGGAGTACTTGCACAACTAAATTTTTGTCATATCTTAAGAAATCTACAAGAAAGAAATTTGAGTCCTGCGTATTTATTCTGCTTAACACATGCATACTGAGTTTGATGAAAGCTTGATACTCTCTGTTCCAAACGAAAGCACAAATGTGTTTTCGAGAATTGACAAAAACAGCTGTGGAAATACTAGTTTCCTGTCCCTGTACGTACTTTTTATGCACGTTGAACATTGCTATTTTCCTGTAGGTTATCTCGTCAGCCACGTAGGGACTCGAAAGACGAGGTCGTTTTAAGAAATTTTGGGTGCAGTGACTCGCTAGTTTTATTTGTTAGTTTATTTTCTGTGTTCAGTAAGGCTATTATTCATGAATGAAGCTGTCATTAACAGAGACCCCGATTTCCTTCCCTTCTTCCCTTGTCTGCTTAATTTTTGCATGATGTAAACGCTAATTTTTAGCACGAAGTAAATTCATTGAAACCCTTGGCTGCTCTAGAAAAGTCAAGCTCCGGATCGGTTATTTCTGTCCTGCATTGATGCCATCAACAACATGAATTCAGGGAAGCCGAGGGATATGTTGTCACCGAATGGATTGCGTTCCTCTGTGTTTTTATTAATTTTGTCGTAGTTTCACCTTTCTTAATTTCATAGTTTGATATGTATTATTTTCTTTGCATATTAATTGATAACTACCCCTATTCCAGACAAGATGCTGGTTCCAACGATGTACTACTATTGATTGTCCACATTTATGTCTATACTCTATACCATGTTTATGAAGTTTTATTCAGTAGTACATAGTAATATTTTTCATTTGTTTGCTGTATGCATTTTTCTTTTTCTCAATCTCCCTTCAATTTCTGTATGTAGCTACTTGTAGATAACCGATAACTCAGATGATCGGCACCCTCGCACGTATGTTACCTCTATCATTTGTGTATGCACATCTAGTGCCACGCATAATTTTACTGTACAGGTGATACTAGCACTGTTGACCTAAGGCCTAAGTGGAAATGCGTCTTCTTTTTATTACACTTAGACGACTACGTGCACCACATTGGCGACACTTGGGCGGACTGAAGTGAATGCGTTGCTTTTCTTGTTGTTCACCGATACGGCGACGTGCGTACTGAAGATACCTGGTATAACTTCATGAGGTCGTTATAGGCGAACAAGAGATGCGATTAAATGCGTTGTCGGGGATAAATTTTGACATTACTGACATTTTGAGTAGATTATTGTATGTATCGCTGCTGCACCGTTTCCCTCAGACCAGTCAGCATCCCAAGTTTGATCATGTATCGCAATGAAGTCTTCGCTTTCTTTCGTTCGTTCAGGATGTTTATGTTGTGCTTCGGTTGCACGTGTATCTATAACTGCTCAAAATAATCATTCCTCGTCTTTTATTCATGTCGACTCTTTTGCGTAGACCGATAAAGCTGTATAAACCTAAAAGAATATCGTCATTCTTCCTGCGTCTTGCATGTTGACTCTACTGCGTAGATTGATGAAAAGGATGCCCCTCATTTTTTGTTGCTTTTTTTGTTCCTCATTTGAAAATCATTGAGTTTTTCACCTTGTCATTCCTTCATTTTTGTATCTATGCTATGTCTCCTTCTCATGCTGCTAATGATGTCACATCCTGACTTTTTCAATGCCCGCTTCTCAGGATTCAACACTTGCTGTTATGTCCCATTTATCATTATTAACGGTTCACTTTCAGAGTATTATATTTCTGTCATCTCATTTGCGCTTTGCTCTCCTTTATTCGGCAGTTCGTCTGTTACGGAGAATATGCTGAGGTTCAGAGCTCATCTATCATTGTCATATTTCATACCGTCACTTCTTTCTTGCAGAATCTCTTCCATCTCCTGATCATATGAAGATTGAGATGTTTACTTCTATCCTGATGATATGTATAGATTGTGATGTTTTCAGTTTCACTTTCATCTGATCATATGAAGATTCTATTGTTTTCAGAATCACGCTCATCATCTGATCATGCGCTGATTTTGATGGTTTTCTTTCCATTCGAGAACATCATTTTCTCTCTGATAATTCTGTTCCCGTTTGAGTAATACGTCTTCTGGTCTTGTCAATTTATTTGGCCAAGATTTCGACGATCCATGCGACAGTCGTTTGAAATGTAAGAAAGTAGCTAAACTTTATCAAAAATACTCATTTGAATTTTTTTATATCATTATTGGGGAGGTTAATCGAAAATTTATTCTCATTAAGGAGTTTAAAAGACGCCTATCAATCTCGGAGATTTGTTATCTATTGTAGCAGTTGTGACTGAACGAGGAAAAACTTTCACAAAACGTCTTTGTTTGTTCACTCTTTGTTCTGGTACGTCATTTTTTCATCCTCCCCGTCGTGTCACTATTTAATTGATGGTGAAAATGTCAAGTATGTTGCAAACGTAGCAATATTAACAGAAAGGACGTTTTCTGGATTCAAGTTTTTAATCGTGAAATCAATACTGCTACAGAAGATAACAAATCTCCGCAATTTACAGGTCTCTTCCTAATTGATTGTTGTGAATAAGTTTTCCATCAACCTCACTAATTATGATACTAAAAATTGAAATGAGTATCTGTCATAAAGTTCAGTGACTTACAGCAACTCTCCACCGGAAGTTTTTGCCTTGAAAACGACCATCGCATAGATCGTTGAAAGCTGCTCAGTAAATTGTATATTAAAGGCCTTAGTTGCAACTTCTCTGACAGATCTATGCAATAAATATATATACAGTATACCGGTATTATCCGCGTTGTTAGTGTACTGGTAATCCCTGCTTCGTGCATCAGTGTTTCTGAATTGGGATATATTTATTTCACTAACAGTCTGGTAAAAATTGATGTAACCCGTACCGTTTCAAATATCTTAGTAAACTCCCGTCATAATTTTGCTATATTGCCTTTCTTTCAGCCTGGACTCGCTCTTAATTCTCATGAGGTTAAGTTTTAAGCCCAATAAATTATTTGGTTAGTAATTCATATACGTGTGGTGAGCTTCATTTCTGAAATCCATTCCTAGTTTGTATTCCCTAATTTAAGTGAACAGAGAGACGTTTCCATTAGCCAGTAGCAATTATAAGTGTTAATGTAGGAATACTTTAGCGATAGTGAAGCGTAATTTTTGTAAGCCTCATGCTCGTGTATGAAAGCTTAACTATATACCGATGCAGTTCAAAGAACGTATTCATTGTTAATGAAATGGAGAATGTGCCAATAACCTTTAAGGTGGCAGCGTACTGACGGTTCTTTTGCCTTGCGTAACGCATCTCGTCTCTTAAGAAATGACTTGTTTCGGGAAATGAATGTCTTCTTTACCAAGCTTATATTTGGGATCTCTATATCAGTGCATGAACGTTGTGACAGTAATTGTGCTGTCTTTTTCGATGAACTGAGCGAAATCCTAGATACTCTAAAGAGAAAATCCAATCCTTCTCCCCACAAGAAAAATTTTAATGTAGAAGCACTGTTTGAAAATAATAATTGTGTATCTTTGGCAGGCTCAGTTTATGGGCGCAGTGCAGGGTGTTAGAGAGATCTATGTGATATGATTGCAAAATATGCCACTGATCTAACGCCTGAGTTACCGCGCCTTGTAACTTACTTCTAAACCGCAGGTTACTTCCGCTCTGTATACCTCATCCCTCTTTAGGCATAAAATTACTCGGAACCATCAAATATGCCAACTGTGCACTTGTTTAATGATATTTCTAAATACTTCATTAGTACGGGGGTCATTAAGCAATTTCTATTGTCATTGCTCAGTTGGACTGATGTAATGTTATCAAGAGTAGCTGCAAGTTTAGAGCCGTAAACATCGAAGCAAAAGTTCGTTTTCTGTAAGTGATCTCAATTGAAAAGTCAAGTGAATCTGACGCCAGCGTTCTTAGATTCATTTCCGCGGACGTCAATTATATATAGCTATTAGAATTATTTCCTTCGCTGCTGCAGACTTCACTGCTGTCAGACAAGCTGAAGCGACCGTTTAAGAAGAGGCACTCGTCGCTCCCCCACACTCCCAGCAACCGTGTCAACAAATATCTCGCTCAGGCCATCGAGGCGCGCAGTGTCAACAGGGAGCAGTCCACCCACGTCTCCCTCATCACCCTCTGCTTCAAAGACAGAGATAAAGAAAGACAGGTACGGTTCATTTCGACGATCTTTTCGTTAAACTTGGAGGCGTGTGGCCATTACTGCCGGGAAGTTGAGCCGCTCTTTGAGGAGCAGGCTTATAGACTGGCGTTTGGTGTTATACGCGTGCTGCTCCGCACTGATGTGTACTATATTCAGAATATGTGCAGTATAAATAACACACAGGACTTGCGCTGTATTCCGAGTAGAAGGCTGAGAGTCGACTATTATAACGTCATAATTCCGATGTGCCCGATCGTTTGCACGGTATGTTTTGCTTAGAAGTTGTTAGGAATAAAGAGATGAATACGCTCCTCCCCTCCAATTGGCACAGCCATGTGCAGGTCACTCTGGGCAATCGTAATAGAAGGTGACGTACTTTTATATCACCCAGCTACTGTCTTCACTTTTTAGCGCGATGCCTCACAACAGTTGGCACTTCCCTGCGGTATGACGAGTTAGCCTCCAAACGTCATAATTATTTCTGATTCTCAGTACTATAAAGCTTTCATAAAGTACTATAAAGCTTTCATTTACTTTTAAGTACCAGTATGTAATGCTATTCCTTGACGTATCTACCCAATACAGGCTGCCATAGAATTTATTGGGAAATTAATTGAATTTGAAATGAACTTGATTACTGCATTCTTTATTAAATTTCCATATTCCAGAGGCTAAGTCTATAATTTTAAATAATATAGGCATATGTGGTTAAAAGTAAATGCAATTTCTGAGTCGCATTGGACGCTGCGCGAGGCACCATTACGACAGTAGAAGATACGAACAGTTATTGTTCTTTACTTAAACTCGGTAGCTTAAATGTGGCCTTTATTGCGTGAAGAGGCTATATATCTCTGTATCGTTAAGTTATTTTATACCTCCGAGTATTATGAACTAGTTTATGCACTTCAGCGTTAATGGCATCATTTTTTATACCTTCCAGTATTAGTAACTTCTGTGTGATGTACCTCCCTGTGTTCTAAGGAGGTTACGCTTCCCGGTATCATTCAGTGTTGTAGCTTTCCGTAACATTGTTTTTTCAGATGATAGTGTCAAAACATTTTCTATTTTTATTTTATGAACACGCCCATCAGGTGGCACAGAATTGGGCCATAGGGTTAGATTCGCTTATCCTATCTTATAGGAAGTAGCGCCCCCAGGGAAACCCATAGGTTTCCTTAGCCTTAACTAGGCCTGTGGGACATCTATCTTTCGTGCCCACTTTGCTTCCTTCCGTTTTGATACTCCTACTGATATTACTCTGTTTTTATTCTTTTTTGACTTGGAATTCCCATGCGCATCGATCATGTGTGGGAACATCTTCCTGCATGGGCTCCACGTTTAGCAACGTATAACATGTCTCTTCCTTTCTTAAAACATCGTTAGGGAGGCGTACCACAAGGCAGCCTTAAACAACGTATGCACACACCCACTGTTATGAAGTTATGAATTGAACGTGATGTTTTTTTCTACCCTTGCATTAGTACGGCTACAGATTGCGCTCCCCAATGCCATAAGATCTATTTTGATGCCTCAGTACCACGACGAGCCCGACTCTGGCTTCGGATCGTCGCTCTTGTGCGCACTGTTCCTGCTGCTGCTGACGGCGGCGCTGCAGGCCCTCCTGCTGCCCCGGACGCTGCTCTTCCTCTTCCTCTTCCTGGCCGCCTTCATCACCATCGCTGTCACGCTCATCGTTCTCCTCGCCTCCAGGTGCTGTGCCTTTATGGGCTTATAATTTTACTTGAACATGTCGTTTGCAATCTCTCTAACCTTACCTGGTTAGTTCTATCTATTATACAAACATTGCTCAATTATTCCTACGTCTGTGCAAGTGGTAAATAGGCACATGGATGTCTCGCCCCTCCACAGCAAGAACTATTTGCAGCATGAGTGAATTTTCTCGGCACAGTAACAGCCACGTTCTTTACAGATCGGCCATGCATATTAGGTTCGCCTATTCTATATTTTGGGGAGTAGTGCCCCAAGGGGACCCTGTTTGTTGCCTTAGCTAGAGCTTCGGAATATCTCCCCTTTGTGTTCACTTTGTTTCTTTCTCCTTTCACGCTCCTGTACTGATGATGTTTTTTCTGCTTCCCTCGTCTTTCCCGACTTGCTCTTCCCATATGCGCGTTGATCCTGTGTGGGAACACCTTCGTGCCTGGCTTCCACGTTTCTATCGACGTGCACTTTGTCCCTTCTTTCTTCCTTCCTTTATTAGATCGCTTTTATCGTGGAGACGGAAGCCTAAGTTATTCAACATAATAATAACTTTTGCACATTACAGGTCCTGATACTAGGAGAAAATTGTTATTCAAAATAAAGCACGCCTCATCTTGTGCAGCTAGAGATGCAAAATGCTATCTTTTGGCATGCCCGTGTAGCAAACGATCTGTACTTACTTCCGTTTACTCACGAGAGCGCTGGTTCTGGTGTTGCCAAAAACTATTTTCAGCTTGCTGCCTCGGCCATTGCAACCTTCCCCTGTCTTCTAACACTGTGTAGTAATTATTTAGGAATGCTTTAACTTACATGTACTTTATGTTACTCACTTACCCGTCGGTTAAATGTGCATACCTTATCTCCTGGTTTCCGGCGAGATAGTTCTTTTAAGCAGTGGTATCACGCATGTTCGTTGCGTTTGGCTTGGATATCTGTACGAAGTGTACACTGGAACAACCGCTTCCATCGCCATCAGCATCGAACTTGCAAATTTGAGGGAACATCTGTGCAACTTGGAAAATTCTGGTCTTTTCGTATCTTTATATTGAAATTTTCAAGCTAATCCATGGTGACGTTAGAAGTAATCAGTGGCTCTAGGTGTTTTGTTCTTGAAAGTCTTCGCATAGCTTTTCTTTATGGCTAAATTGCTACATTTCGCTGGCTAGTTCACCGAAAGACTGAAAGGCAACCCTTCCGAATGTATCACTTAAACGAATGTAAATAGCTCCGCTATATTTAGAATAACTGTAAACCAGCAGTTTTATGTATTATATACTTTTGGAAATAGTGTTTCTTTCATATGTTGAACTTTGTTCTGTAATTTGCACTAGCGACAGTAGTCCTCAGAGGTATATTCTGGCGGGCCCTTTCCCTGCCACAATATATTTGGGCATTACGCACCCAAGGGTCCCTAGTGCCTTTTCCGCAGGAGATGTTGCAGCTTGCCGCAGTTCCTGCTGACGAGGTTAGTTTTGTAAAGTTAGGAAGGCTCTCTAAATTTCCTTTCTGCCCTGCGTGGTGGGCCGCCGATCGAGGTGACCGACTTTTTTTGCGGGGCTCTTACCTTCGCCCGTGGGGAGAGCCTGCGGGGGACCATCCGCACGGGCGCTTCTTTCTTCTGTCCACTTCTCTTTCTTCCTTCACCTCTTGCCGTCTGAGCACAACGTTGTGGTTCCGGCTGTCAGTTGAGTGAATCATCTAAGTTCGCTATTGATCGTCTTAGTTTGGGAAATAGCGGCACAATACCAATATAATAATAATAACTTGCGATAGTAAATTGAGACGGTGAATTATGAACAATCTGTGTTCAGAGTCCGTGACATTGAGCCTACCTCGAATTCTCGTGACAGGGATTTTGAAAACGCGCAACGTATCTTCTGAAAAACAGAAGCTCTGCTTGAATAATGGAAGAATATACGTATACTTCCCCATGATCATAACTTATAAAAAACTGTACAGTATTATATCATACATATTCAAGTGACTTTACTACAATATTGATTCAGCATTTTGATTCATCCCTATTTTTACATGCGTTGTGCAGACTACGAGTGAGCACGTCCGACCCGTCCCGCAGCTTCGTGCTGCGTCTCGTCCTCACCATCGCTGCAGTCACCGTCATCTACGTCATGGCGCAAGTCAATGCTGTATGTCCTCTTATTTTACCTTTGAAATGCTGAGCCATTCTTTTGTTTCACGTAATGGCGCTAGTCAGCGCTCTACAGATGTCTCCATGTCTCGTCCGCTAATTTTCGCTTGATTTTACCTATGTAATAATTAATTTGTTTTGACAGTCATAATTAAGGTTCTTGGGATGGCCACAGTTGCAATAATGAACCATGATTTTAAAATATTTCATTAAAAATAGTTTTCCCTTGCAGCACCAACATTATAGTTAACTACCTATTCTAGAAGAAGGATAGAAGGGTTATACATGCCATTTTGGGAGGAACTCTTTGAAAAGGAAAATGTAAAATTGTTAACAGTATTTTAGCCCCATTGCGTGCAGTGTTACTAATTTCATAGCTGTTGACCTTAGTTATGCGTAGCTGCAGCGAAGGCTAAATACGGTACGCAAACGTATTGGTAAATATGTAACTAGCAGAATTTTTATTGCCTGCGGGCGGATAGTCGCGTTTGCAGCGGCAGGTTGTTGGACCCTACAGCTGTCGAGCACATGGCAGGAACGAGGGGCGATGCCTTTTAAGCCGTGCGCAGACGAGTGACAGCTTCACTGATTTCGGCCAGACAAAATTGTCGGATCGTAAAGTTTGGTGCGACATTTCAGTGCACACGTAGCGGGAGACACGTTTTTGCTGCAGCAATGTCCTAGGGTAAAGTTTTTAAAAGTTGCCTGGAAAAGAAATTGTAAATATTAGTTTAATGAATTATATTGCTTGTTTACACACCAGTTTTTTAATCAACGTCTATAATATTCAGCAACTGAATGTTTTGTGCCATATCTTAGATTGTAAAAAATTGAGTTGTAAGTTTTCTGAGGTTACCTATCATCGTAATAATCTGGAGACAAATGCATTTTATACTTTTGACATTGCAGTTATAATCGCCACCATTTAACGTAAAGTTTTAAGGAAAATGAAAGCGTTACATACCATAGTAGTCAACAGATAATAGGGAAAACTTGACTTTAAGTTGCTCTGAATTGCCCCAAAGCTACGAAAAAGATTCGCCTAGACGCATCCTGCTGAACTCGCTCTTCAGGCAACTTCTTTGCCGAGTCTGGTGGGGCATCTGTTTGGTGAAATGCCATTCTCGGCGATATTTGCTTCTCGTCTGCATTGGGCTCTACAGTTGCGCCCCACTGCAGACTGGCCATAATGTTGTAGTTCTGGGTATGCTCGAGTTACATTGGATAACAACCAGTTTACTTCGGGGAGTCTTTCCACTGTCATTATATCTGCTCTATTTTGTGATTCCAAATGTAAAGGCCCTGGTGATTGTCTTACCTACGAGTCCCATATCAGTTAGTCACACGCCGTTTCTTGAAGTTCTCCAGTGTTTTTCCCGCAAAACGCCCCCTGGGAACAGTTACTGATGTAGCTATTATGTATTGCTGTTCGTCCAAAAATGTCAATGACAAGCGTAAAAGAAACTCCACGTGCTAGGCAAATTTCAGTTACATATCTAAGATCGTTGTTCAGTACTGATTAAACTGCTAGCAGTTTTGAATTCGAAATGTTTCATGTAGGCTAGTGTTGTTAGCCCTAGTTCTCTCAGGCGGGCGTTACATCACGTGCATCTCGCCTGGAAATTGCCTGGTAGATATATGTAGCTACTACTTTCCAGTGGCTGATATTACTTGGGATTTATGGGGTGCGAGATTGAGCCTACTGGGTTCCGGCGCTCAAGCTTGGTCGTCAGGCAGTGGAAGTGAAGCTTCCTTTGGTGTGTCGGAGCAAACAGTCAGTCTTGTTTCTTGCGCTGCCGTTATTCAGGTTGTCGTAACTTCGTGCCTCTGCAATGAAAGAGTTTCGTTTTCAGTTTATTAATGAATACAAAAAAGTTGGAAGGGACGTTTCAATCCAGCATACTGTTTACATTACAGTTGTTAGAATTGTGCTCGTATGTATTGACTTTCGTCGCTTCAGAGATGAATAAAATCAGCAGTGTTCAGTTAGAATCAACGTTCGTGAGGAAGTCTAAATCCTGGCGTGTCTTTCCCACTTAGTATGCACTTCATTACCGAGTTTATAATTTAGTTGGCGTGGTGCTATTCACGCCAACCGACGTGTGTAGAGGTTACGGTGCTGATGTGCTGCTTCGTGTCTTCGCTTGGGAACAACAGAAAAAAATAGAAAAGGTAACCTCGAGTGTTCGCAACCACTGACTGCTCATTTGTCTCTTGCGCATACCAAATTTTGTGTGTAGCTTCACGTGTCTATATAATTTTGCAGTTCAGCTGCGAGCTGCCGGTAGCCCCGTGCCGGAACATCAGCGAGCTGGCCACATCCGGCCACTGGCTCAGCGGGTCCGGGGACAGCGGTGGTGTGGTGCCGCGCCCCCTGCTGGGCAGTACGGGGGGCTCCTTGCGCAACTTGTGGTGCCCCCTGCCGGAGTACATCCCCGTGTCCTGCATCCTGAGCTTCCTGACCGTGGCGCTGTTCCTGAGGCTGCCGGTGCTGGTCAAGCTGCTGCTGCTGCTCTGCATGGCCACCGTGTACGCCCTCCTCGTCTTTGTGACACACATCTCGCTCTTCACCTGCTACGACTCACGGGTTGGGTAAGTCACACTGTATGCGTCTGTGTAAAGCTATGCACGTGCTACCGCTCGAGTAAACTTTTCAGCCGCGTCGATAGGTCGTTTTTAACTGCTTCCAAATCCAAAGTACCCTAAGGTGTATTTTACTTTTTCTGAGATTTTTGGTCTGTGTGTTCCATACAGGAAGTAAACTTATTCTTCATAGTCAACTCAAGTGCTCTGTGTAACCGGTCTGATGGCAGGGAACTGTTCTTCGAAAAGTTTTCTTTTTCCTTTTAATGTTATATATATTTGCAGTTTAGGCTAGAACATTCCTGTTAACTTTTTTGACTGCAGTGATCGTAATTTCTTGGTAGAAAGTCGTATTTGTAGTTGTGCATTTGCAATTACAGGTGAAACGTTTTTATTTCCACCGCTGTAACTTAGAAATTGGCCTGTAAGCAGTGACGTAGTTGCATCGCGAACAGTGTGGGTGTCAACGGTGAGTCTCGGTCTGTCTAGGCTCAGTGCATTCCTGACTGTCGGACCTACAATACACGGAGGGCGGCTCACCGCTCTAATCTACTTATTTAAGCCAAGACGGTGAATCGTTGTCTCTTTTGATTGACAGCTGCGGCAGGCACTGTGACAGCATCATTTATCCGAACCCCACCCCCCCCCAGTCTTACGAGAGAGTGTGCTAAGTGTAGTCACGCTAGACACACACGTGAACACAATCTTCATTTGTCTGCCGTCTTGGGTGCAGCTGACACAGCGCATAGCATGAACACTCTTCGTCTGAGAGCTCGGACTGTATTGTCAGCCACTTTCAGCCTTGTTTTACGGGTGGTTAGGAGAGCTCCAGCACTAGCGCGCCGCTCCTTGTACGTATTTTACCTCTCAGTTGCGATTGCTATGATGGGAGGTTGTGCTGTGCGGCCTGTGTGTATTCAAACGGACACTTGTTTGTATCAATTCTCACTACTATGCAATGAAAGTTAGCCGGCGACTTACTCTGATTGACGTGCGAGTGACACTGATTTCTTCTGACGACAGCGCTGTGGTGCCGCTGGAGGTGCTGGCAGTGGTGCAGGTGCTGTTGTTCATGGTGGCAGTGCTGCTGCACGCGCGGCAGGTGGAGTGGACGGCTCGCCTGGACTTCCTCTGGCAGTGTCAGGTGAGCAACTTCCAACAGACTTGGCTTTCTCGTTTATATATATGTTGTGCGCGTTTGATGGATATGCACGATCGATCGATCGC
>LQNS02278157.1:10685983-10697947 GCA_001587735.2 Parhyale hawaiensis
CCTGCAGGCCAACACAACCAAAACCCGATGCCGGCAATGAAAAAGGCTTTCCAACCCAATGATCAGCAGCACATCTGTTACCTCTAATACAACCTCTAATACACACTTGGCACGTTTTTATTTAACTAGAGGGAAACTGCGAGGAATACAAAATTAGAGCTGGAGTATAGCCACAATCCCTAGTAGCTACGATAAAAAATCGAAAGTCTCGTAGCACAACCATAGATGCATCCGGTCCATGGTGTCCACTCAATCCGGTGCTTGTTTGCCTGTTCAATGTTATCACTAAGAGTTTTTTCTAGCACGACGCCCCAACTAATAAGGGTTGGACTGCCTCGTGAAATGCAGAAACATGTATTCTGTCTAGGAGAAATGTGGAACCCACGCAAGGAGGTGTTCCTATAGAGGGTCATTGCGTAAGATGAGGAAGAAGAGAACAGTGCAGCAGAAGAAGAATGAAAATGGAAGGAAGGGAGCAAAGTGAGCACGAAGAAAAGACGTCTCGAAGGGCTAGCTCAAGCCTATGTAGTCCTCAAGCCTATCACGGTAATAGAGAAAATGCGAGCGAGTAAAGTGATAAACATACACTGGAAGAGCCTGGCTAAACACAGTCATGGGTTGCTTGTCAGGAAGCCACGTATAACTGCTAGTGGAGCCAAGCCATAAGGGCTTTGAAAAGCAGACGCTGCACACGGAGTGAAGCGTACCGCTGCCAGCCACCCCAAAGCAAGACAGGAATGAAAACTACGCGAGACTCTCCGTAACATTCGTAGAGGTCGCGAGTTTCTTCCTAGTAGCACCACCATATCATACAAGACGCAGCTTTTTCCGTCAATTTATCAGCATTGACGGTGCTAGCAGGAGGTTTGCTAACAGAAACAGAGTTCATGTTAATTCAATGACCACACAGCATTCAGTATATATACCTACTAGAAATCTGGAAAACAGGCTGAGCAAAAACAGGTATTTCAATGCCCTTACATAAGGATCACATTCGAATCTAGCTCGACCCACGCAGTTCAATAAGCTACGCTTCAGGCTACGGGTTGACTCGCTACCGAAAGTTACAGTCAAGAAACAAACTGTTTTCTAGCTCGAACTCGCAAACAAAAAAGCTACCTATCTAAATTTAACTTCACCAGATGATGAGGGGCTACGACCTTAATTCCACGATACAGAGCGACACTCTTTGGAGGATGAAATAGGAAAGCTAAATAACAAAACTCACGCAATAGCGTCGATCATGTCGAGACCCATCTCGACTGCACACACGGCGTGGTCAGACCGGGGCTCTGGCAGGCCTGAGGCGCAGTAGTAGCAGTCGCCTAAGATCTTGATCCGCAGGCAGTGGTTGTCCTGCACGGGTCAAGGAATAATCATTACTTTCATGGGGAGCAACTGACAGTCTTATCAATTTATAAGATAATCTGTCCGACAACTAAGCTTAGAACGGAAATAATAGTTTTATCGCAGAATTAACCACATCTCAACTATTTGGCTATAAATTTAGTGAAAATTTCACAGAAAGTTAAACTTATGATGCTTATGGTGTCGGCAAATTTTCAAACGACTAATCGTGTTGGTTCTAGAAATATTATGTTTTTTCACTAATTTCACTGACCGGCGGTAATAGCTTTTGACAAAAAAGAAAAAAAAGAAACAAAACATTCACAGTTTTATAGCACCAAAGAAGCAGAAATTAACAACATTAATGAGGAAAAATATGTAATAAAGAAGAAATCATTAATCAAAAGTTTACAATGACTGAAAAAAGTATTATTTGCCAACATAATCCCCATGACGTTGGAAAACTCCAATAATCCTTGAATCCATGCAGCCAGTTAGTTTATTGCCGAAGGTGGAACTGCCCTTGCTGCTGCAGCAACAACATCCCACAAAACAGATTTTGAGTTGTACTGCCTTCCATCTGCATAAATTTCCTTTTTCAGAAGGGCGCAGAAGTTTTCAATTGGGTTAAGATCAGGTGAGCACGGTGGCCAAACCATCAGTTTCTCTCCATGGAGCCCCAAAGAGACCAGAAATGCTGTGGTAGTACGGGCAGAGTGAGAAGGCGCGTTATCATGTATCAAAATCAAGTTCTGAAGCAACGAAAGGGGTATGTCATCCAGTCATGGGACCAAGGCGTCCTTTAACATGTCACAATATGATGGAGATGTAATTTTCACGCCAGTAGGTACTCTAACCGGACCTACAAGTCGATCCCTATGATACCAGCCCATATCATAACACCACCTCCCTGTTGTTGCCGTTTTACGCGTTGAGGACACTCACCTCCAGGTAGCACCCAACCATTACTCAACCCATCAGGTCCATCAAGGGTTGCCCGGGTTTCGTCGGTGAAAAGAAGATGATTCGTGTTGATCTTCATGTAGTTCTCTGCCCATTTCATCTTCAAAATTTTATGTCTTGGGGTCAGAGGAGGCTATTTCCGAGAGGATTTGACCGATGCAATGGCGCGAAGGATATCATTTCTTGTGGTTTTAGGTACTTCAGGAAGCTCAGCAGCCGTAAAAATTAATTTACTTGCTAGCCCTGGTCTTTTACATAGCTGAAGAACCACATTTCTCATGTGTCGATCAGTAACAGTCCTTAAATACTCAGCACCAAATCGTTTTTTCCGTGGTGAAGGGTCCTTGAAGAATCTTGTCACTGTGTCAATATGGCGTCCTATTTTTCGTGCAATAACATCAGAAGAGGTGCCTGTAGCAGTTTCTTTGATAGTTTTTCTCCTCGTTAGTCTGAGCCTTTCCACATCCTATTTTAGCAGAATATACAAAAAGCGTTCATTGTCGTTTACCTCAAAAAGAGAAAAAATGCAAAGAGTTGTCATTCAGGAGACACAGCAAAATGTAAACAAGCTCTATATATGTAGTGTTGCCATAAGATGTCACGATATCCCTGCAAGTTTAATGAAAATTTGATCGCGTAAAATGAGATATGGTCAATTTTGTACTAAGGCTATTATTTCCGTTCTAAGTGTAGACCATAATCAGTCAGCTAGAGACCGACCGGGGCGACGATTTTGGAAAGACCTGGACCGGGGAGACAAAAAACAAGTAGCCGGGACCGGCACGACCAAAATTCAAGTAGCCGGGGCCGGGGTGACAATCAAATAGCCGGGGTTGGAGCCGGGGTGACTAAAAATAAAGGGTATTATTTTACATCAACTCAATCATGTTTTTTTTTTGTTTTTCTTGCTTTTAGTATTTAAATTGGGCGGGGTGACCAATTATTATATTATGGGTTTTCTTGCCGTATTAGATACGATGGCTACTATTTCGGCTAACAGCGATCCAATTTTGAATGATATAGTTTAGAAGTTGGGTCGAACTCAAATGAGTTCTATTAGAACAATCTTGGCCAGGTGCACCATTTCTGGCAGGGAGTAAAGCGCGAGCATCTTCAACTCCACACGGCTCGGCCGAACGAAATCGCTCAGCCGTGCGACGCAGGGAAGGAGACGAAAAACGAAAAGAGAAGAAGACAGAAGAAAGCGAACACTCGTGGGGGGGGGGGTCGCTTCCGTGGCCCTCTACACGGGAGCAGATAGGAGTCCCATGGGATGGTTCGCTTACCACCACCCACCTCGCGAAACTAAAGGGGAAATATAGAGACACTACCTAACTTTACAAAACTAATTTTCTAGCAGGAACTGCAGCCAACTGTAACATCCCCTGCAGCGAAGGCACTTGGGACTCTTGCGTGCGTTTGGCCGAAACATATTGTGGCATGGAAAGGCCCCGCCATAATATAGCTACCTCTGAAGGGCACCGGGGCGACCAAAACCAAATACAGTAGTCCGGGCCGGGGGTTTCTTGCACTCGCAGTAGTTTATGACAGTATATTGATATGATATTGATCAATCGTAACTCATAATGAATCAGCTTACACAAAAAAACTAGCTTCCCCTAGAATACTTATTTTATTGATTGTTAAGTGTTTCCCTCCCTCCAAAAAAGCCCCGGCCAAACCCCCGGTTTTCACAGTTTGAAAAGCCGGTGGCGGTATCGAAAAACCGGTGCCGCGTTCGGCGCCGGGGTAAGCAATTTTTGATCAACCGGGGCCGGGGGGCTGAAAAAGGCCTGGGTTTGCCGGGGCCCGCGCCCCGGTCGGTCCCTACAGTCAGTCACGTTCTAAGCACTAAATACTCCGCAATGTTTCTAGGAACGTGACAAGCGACCTTTTGAAAACCAGAAAGCAGACAGGGACAGCTCTTAAAGAGAATATCATCTATGAACCTGCAGTCTCCATCTCCACCCTATCAACAATTCAAAGGCACTGATCCGATGAGTATAGAGGATGATATCCAAAAGCCGCTAACAAAATTACAATTGGGCGTGATCAGTGGCATAGGGGATCGACACAACCATGAAGTTCTTCCTTTACTGATGCCACTAGATCAGAAGCCTTAGCGGCATACGCGCAGCGGAAGACACAAGCGCCATTTAACTAAATTCAGATAGTAGGTATAATAAAGTAGTCAGTGGATAAAAATTTAACACTCAAAGAAAGAAAAATTCGATCAATAAAGACAAGGAGGACATTTCACATATACTTAAAATCGAAAGAGATACCTAATCGTTTGAGAGACTTAGCTAGGGTAAAAGCACTGCAAGCCGTCACCACAACCCCCCCCCCAATTCCCGTGACCCTCTCCTCAAACATATGTAGTGACATTCAACTCGTAAAGCCGTGACCTCAGGGAGGTAGGGCCGTCACTGGCACGGCGTTGGCTTCTTTTCACAACATCTCATATTATAAGGAACTGATTTTTTTCTACACTCGTAGTGTTTGATCCTTTTTGATAACATAGTGAACAATTTGACTGGTAAGTTTAAACAAAATTAGTTCAGTATCACTAATTCGTGTAATTAGTGAGGCTTCGTCAGTGGACGCTCTGGCTTAAAGTCACGACATTTGGGCTCTTTCCCCTATGATATTCTTAGGGACCCTGAGGCTAGAGAAATAACCAAAGGAAAGGAGAATCTGGATGCTTGATTATGCTTCGAAGTTTCTTGTCACGAGAGGCAGACATATTGCCAACTTCATGGAAACCATAAATATTATCAAAGATAGAACACTCTTCCTCCTTGGAACGCCAAGTCAAGGAAAACACGTAGATTGCGGCTCCTTACTGGGGTCTGTAGTTCCCGAACTAGAGTCCACGATCCGAAATGAGGTGGGTGTTTCCCAAATAGAGTTCGTGAACCTCTAAGGCAGTGGTTCCCTATAAGAGGTCTTTAAAAACCGGTAGACCCCAGGGGTCGACCACAGACCCCTAAGGGGTCTATTTAAAGAAAACCTCTACTTATATTTCCCTGTTTTGTATTTAAAGGCTGAAAATAAATTCTGCGACAAAATGTAGAATTAAAATGAAATTTTAAAAAAAATCATTATGCATGATGATATATAAATTTTTATACATTTGTAAGGAAAGAACTGCTCAATGCCCTTGAAAATAATACACACTTTCTTCAAAAGCGACGTTTTTTTTAGATATTAGAGTAAATACTAACGGGACTTGAACTAAATCTCGCTAGTTTTGTAATTCTCAACTCAGTGAAGGTTTCATTATACGTATATAAAATCACAACCTCTCAAAATATACAATATTTTTTACAAATCTGGTGCAATTCGAACCACTGGCTGGTATAGTAGTAATGGATAAATGCTTATTAAATAACTGAAAAATGTAGAATATTCTAGTTAATTAATATTGATAAAACCGTGATGCTTCTTTATCCTTTGTAACAGGTGCTACCTAAATGTACCGTAGCATAATGCATACATTCAACATTAGGGGGTCTACGACAATGCACTACTCTCTTTGCTGGGGTCTACACTAAACAGTTATAGGGGACCACTGATTTAAGAGACCGTTAAGCGCCACCAACACATATATCGCACACTGTTTTTGTTTTAGTATATTAAGGTTGCTAATTTTTTTTAAAACACGTTTATCAATTACAAACATATTTCTGCAGTAGCCTATATGTCAACTGTCATTAAATTAACAGGGTCCATGAGCCATCTCAAAGTCTGTAAAAAGACCGGCACGCAAAACAATTCTAAAATAACTGAAGAACCGCCAGTCTAACATTAGCACAATAATATTTGTCCGAGGGGATCTAAAGTTTCCGGACGATTGTAGCGTAACATTCAATGATGCAGAGAAGAACAGACCTCGATCAACACACAGGCAGCGCAAAGCTCCGGTAAGCAAGAGCGAAGTCTGCGATGAGACTCTGCATAAACAATTGCGGCCCAGAGCTGTAGTGCGAGGATAGAGCAAAGAGGATCAGAATCGTGTAACGTTAACTTAAGAGCTTCACTTCTACCATTCAAGCGCAAAAGCAGCTAAAAAATAAAGAGCCGTACTTGCTCACAAAGTTATAGAGTAGGAAGAAATAAGTGTTATCCGCATGAAAATATTTTATATTTTTACTCGTCAGTATTACCTGTACAATATCTGCATATGAAACTAAATGATATTGAATGTTAAAGAAAATATCACAATATCCTAATTGTCAAGGGTGAACTAGTATTCGCACTGCAGTAAAAACATGGCACCTCCATTTAATACTTTGTCCCTATGTAGCAAAGCGTTTATTAACTTCAACACCTAGCATTCTCTTCCTATAGTGTTTAATTGCCGATTTGCATACTTTAGTAGGTATTTTGCATCATCTTCTTGGTAATTTATTTTCAGATTTGTGACCCTTTGTTGGACCTCTTTGCCGGGTTTTAATTTTCAAACGTCGCTATAAGTTCTCAACTGGATTCAAATCCGGGGACTGCCTCAGCCTTTGTTATAAGATATTAAAGTTGTTTCCAGCAAGCCACTTCTTCATTGTCCTACAGCGGTATGATTGGAATCACTGTCGTGCTGGAAAATCCACTCAGGAAAAGTTCAAAGCTCTAAAAAAAAACAGTAAATTTTGCCTTAGGATTTGTCGATATTTTGTGCATTACGTTTAACAGTTTGTAACTGACAGTTTACCAATACCTCTAACAGAAAATTAGCCCTAAACCATGATACTACGATCATTTTGCAATTAGTATAGTGTTCTTCGGTACGTAAGTTTCGCCGTCTTTCCCCAATACAGGATTCCGACAATTGCGACCAAACAACTCAATCGCAGTTTCATCTATCCATAAAACTCTTTTCCAATAGGAATTTGGCTTATCTTTATGTTCTACGAATCTTGTCTCTCTGTGCCGCTTCAACAGGAGTGGCATCTTTCAACGTCTGCGCGACTTTAGATGGTCTCGGCGTAGCTCATTACTTAGTGTTCGCTTAGTTACGTGAACTCCTGCTAAACGCAAATCATTCTGAAGATCTTCTTGGGTGGACAATGGATTGTTTTGGATGTCGTCTCAACTTGCTCCTTAATCTTGGAGAGATCTCGCTAAGTGCACCTGGTCTGCACTAGTTCTCAACAGCATCACGTTTTTTAAATCTTGTTATGAAAGAACTAATTGAAGTAAATGGGATGTTCAAGTGAGCGGAAAACTTGCTGTAACTTTTCCATCATTGCACACCTTTACATGAGTTCCTTTTGGGCGTTTGACAATTCCTCATGTCCAGCCATCCTTAGAACCGCTCTCTGTGAGTAGTGATAACAGAATGTTCCAGCTTTCATCTGAAGGTTGACTAAAGTTACTGAGAACATTATAGAGAAATCTAGAATAGTCTACTCCAAAGTTAAAACTAAAATCAACTGTATTAGAATGTAAAATTAGTATTGTACAAACACTTTTTTCACCATTACAATACGAATATGCATATATTTTCGATACATCAATGAATTTGTTTTCAATCCCTGATTCTGGCTTTACTCCCCAAAATACATACCGGTACATAAAGTTGTTATCTGTGTGTTCATTTGCTACAAATGTGGTTATCAAGTAATTTTTTGGCGTACAAACACTTATCCCCGTCCACTGTAGTTGAGAAAGTGGTTTGAACTTTGCTGGTATGCTCGCTTTCACCAATATGACATAACTAGAGGGCCCGCGCTGTCAAGAATGGCAACGAAGAAATGTGATGACATCCTCCATTGATCGTACTTCCGTTATTACAACTGCTAACCTAAGCACAGTAAAATGAGCATTTACGGCTTCACAGCTGCTCAGTATCGAGCCTTTATTCTCTCTCTGACTTGGAGACCAGGCCGATCAGCAACGCTCAAAATAATTTCTTCGATCTGGTATTACGGATACGGTAGGACATCCTAAAAAGTCCAATGGTTCTCGCTTAGGGAAAGCTGTTTCATCGACAATCTAATTAAATTTGGAAGAATAACTGACGCAACGATATTATCTGTGGGAAGAAACTAAGGATTAAGATGCATGATGCATGAGTACTTGTGGAAACTTCAGATATCCTCAGTTCTCAGATTTCAACTTCGGCAATGCAAGAAGTGCATTCAGATAAATGTTAGATAGCTATAGTGTATTCCGTCATAGATTCGATATATGGTGAAAGTAATACTCGTACAAATCAGACTAAGCCTTCGATATCTTCATTGTTTGAATTTCAACTGTTGCTAATTCAGATACGTTTGCCAGCATCTGCAACCTGGCCTATTTTCTACCAATCAATTTTCAATAAAGCTTGACAGGATGACCACAGCCTCCAACCCGGGCTAAATTCCTCCTATCTGTTTTGTTGAAGCGTGACAGAAAATGGATAAACAAACAAACAGATAAATACACATCGGTCTTTATTATATTGTAGATAGTGTCCAGTTCTCACTATTATATATTAATTAAAAATAAAATATCTATATTATAATTCTGCTTGAGGCTCCATCCGTCCATGCGTACGTCCCTGCGTCTGCACGTTACGCTTTTCACTGTGAGATAGCGGCAGCTTCAATTTGCAAGAAGCTCTGAGTTTTGCTGGAACGAAGTTCAACCATAGTTGTCTTCTTATAGCGCTTCTTGGTTTTGGTTTCGTTTATCGACGGCAGATGTGTACAACTTTGGCCTGGCCACCAACAGTGATGAGCGCTTCATATTTTCGCGCGTCATAAATTCTGCGCTTCGTATGTACTCTGATGATACGGGTCTCAGATGTTGAAAAACGGAAGTTGGCTCTCTGGAAGTTCCACAATCTCTTGCGGTTCAGATTCTCATTCCAGCTTCCCAGTCGATGCACGAGTTCCTTGAAATTTCACCTAATATAATCTACTCTGGAATGTTTAACAAAAAACGCTTTTGATAAATCGGTCAGTTCTGAACGCATTCACAGTAAGTAAAAAAGAAAATAATCAGAAAATTCAACAGATCCCATAGTTATATGTGTGAAAAAAATCATGAAGACTTTGAGCAACACAGTATAAAGCGTGACTTGAAAAGATTGAAGAGCACTACGAATAGAATGTACCTCCGCATCGAGAGCCAAAACAAAACATACACACAGGAAAAAAAAAACGAACAAAATACTGAATCTCGTGTGGTCACACGAGATGGCTGCATTACCATCACAATGGAAGAAGTGCGAATAGATACAAAAAAAGCATTGCTTAACTAGAGCACTCTGAGAGTTCATACCTGCTGCAGCAAGCGAGGCCACGGGAGCAAAAAATTCAAATTGGCTCTGAAACCATAATTTTCTTTGTATAAACTCCAAAATCTAATCATTTGTGTTTTTTGATAGTAATAACAGCTTGTGCAATATTCTTGAAGATCCGTTAATAACTTTTTGAGTTATACTGCTAACAAACGTAAAGACAAACATGAGTCAAACATAGAAACGAACACACAGATCTGCACCTAAATTTAATCAAATGTCTTTTGACATTAATAACAACCCCTATGAATTTCATAAAGATTCATTCATTATTTTTTGAGTTATAGTCCTAACAAGCATAAAATTCAATTCAAAACAATGACAAACGAACGAACAAACGGATCATTACCAAAATTTGGTCATTTACGCTTTGTTATATACCTAACAACTCATGTTAATTTCATAAAAATCCATCCATAACTTTTTGAGTTATGGCATTGAGAAAAATGAGGCAGGCAAACAAACAAACGGATGTACATATCTTCACCAAAAGTTAATCATCTGTTCCTCCTAACATACCTAACAACCCCTATAAAGTTCGTCCAAATCGGTTCATAACTTTTAGAGTTATCTTGGTGACAGAAAGACAGACAAACACACAAACAGACAAACATATACAGACAGACAAACACGACGAAAACATAACCTCCTTGGTGGAGGTAATAATATATTACAGTTTCTTTGCATCATTTGCAAGCCTTACCTAGATTGTACGATTTACAATTGGCGTTAATTTAGTCGATACAAGTAAGGGTAGACGAACTATGATACGTCAGACTTAGTTCGACATGGGTTACGTGACGTGCTTTAGTTTAGGAGGGGGTTATGTTTGAAGACCTGGATGAGGTCGGACTAAGACAGATAGTAATAGCGTGCTTAGGAATGGTACATAATAGAAAAGAAATATATTCATTAACCGTGGAACTTCCACGGGTCCCACTAGTAATACAGAATATTACATAAAGTTTCCCCAGCCACTGCATGTAAAGATATTTCCAGAGAGCAAGAGAAAGAGGCAGTAGTTACATCGAGAGATACGTAGGTGTAGCACGTGCGCGAGGATATTTCCGCATAGTAGGTCAACGCGCAGGGGAACATTATTTCGAGCACGGTTTTCAGTAGTGTGCAAACGGCAGGAACCATGTGTTTAACTGCAGTACGTGTTTCTAACACCGTTATTTAGAAGCAGTACGGGGACCAGTTTACCGTTCTCTTTACATGTTAGTGATCGAGAAAGAATCATAGCGTTGAAATATCGGTACGGAAATTTGAACACGTATAGCATAGCATACAACTACAGTCTTGCCTTTCGCAGCATTTTGTAAGACTTAATGCACGCAAAATAGTCAATTGAATTTGACTGGTACAATTAAGGCGAGGGATCATACAAATACGGCTTGTGTACAGATGGGTCGGAAAGAATTTACAGTTATATATTTTCCAAACTCTACTCAATTTACTACAGAAATTTAAACGTCAGTTATAACTATGAGCTCCAACAAGGTTCATAGCCATTTACTTAGCAACGGCGCCAACGCCCCGTACAAAATTAATTTCCTTCCTATAAAAATTCTGTAAATTTGGAACATTAAAGGCTTTATCCGTAAAGGGAGGATGGCGTAACGTATAGTTTTCATTTGGATATTACTCGCATAACACAACTGCAGCGTTCCGGTGAATACATAACCATAAGCTCAGCGTTAGGCTAATCACAACAGCAATGTAACGATTGAATGGTTTTACGGTCCTCACTTTATCTAATTCAAAGTGAAGAAACCGGTTTACACGAAGTAAAAATCACATCCTTAGTCACAAATTATAAAATAGTGAAGTTATAAAATAACTATTACGACAGTCAGCATGCTATACTGCCAATGTTAGGACCTGGTTATGCACGTATCCGTAACCTCAGCTTTAAAGCCACAATAATAAAGAACAAAAAATATGAAAATCAGGGGATACTAGAGTGCTGGGTTTGCATACTGAACTGAAGATTACGCGTTTGCCTACCTACAAATCAGGTTAATTCTTGTGATACTCTGATTGCGGCGTGAACATTTCTGGTAGCATGTTCACATTCCACTGCGAGAGCATAACCAAAAGAGACATGGGCACGGTTAGGCGGGTCGCAACTGTCACAAGAGCATTCAGTCTCTAATACCATGGCTTTGACAATCTGCAATCGACTGCAACTGTGCACGCGTCTGGGACCTAGCAAGCATTCATCTGCAGCACGAACCAGTGCCTTTGGATTCCAAAGGCGGAGTAGGCTATATGCGGTAAAATTGACTTTATATCTAGGGTCTACAGGGTACAGGCAGACGCCAAGGAAGTATTATTATTATACTCCCAGTTTAACTGATGCC
>LQNS02278157.1:10709814-10722204 GCA_001587735.2 Parhyale hawaiensis
GCAAATTTGCCTTCATTGGAGCAAATTTGTCTCCACCGCGGCAGATCATCTCACACCACGAGGTATCCTACTTTTTCTATGTTTTTAATTCAGAGATCTGAACGGGGCAGTCAGTGCGGCACCATCCTTGTTGGACACAGCATTCATATGAGAAACAGCTGGCTATCAAAAATGACTTAGTTGAATTTGCTCCCACCTCGGGTGGTCTTACGTCACGAGGCATTATAGTTGAGACATCTATTGGGCCAAATCCTTGCAGGAGTGCCTTGGATGGCACTGAAATCAGAGAAATTAGCTGTGGAGTCTAAAATAAACGATACTAATTAGTACAGAAGGGTGTCCGAAGTCACCCCACAAAAAACAAGACACAAAGATAATTTTTTTGAGCACTCAAAGTGGACATATTTTTAAACAAAATCTAAAATGTCTCGAAGTGGAAGCTCATCATATTGATTGCCATATATGGTGGTATGCTCACTTTCACTCCTGACTGCACCAATTTTTCTGCCCTTGTGAAGTTTTTTTGATTGGAAAAAAATTGATGGTTTACCACTTCTTACTTATGATTTTTTTTTCATGTACAAAGCCTTATTGCAGGACCCCAAGACATCTATCTAAGATTGCACAGGTATTAATCTTTCATTCACTAGTAGTCTAATAGTTTCTTCACACCATTAATAACATTTGCTTGGATGTTCATTGTACAATCCTTTCCTTAAACTGTCCGCAGTCACCCTGCGTCCGAAGTCACCCAATTTTACGGTATAAGGGTTATCATCTTGTAAGTTACGGTATCATAGCCTAATTGTAATGTCATTGTAGTATCTAAAATATGTTGGATAGTTATTCTTGAATTTTGCTCTGAAGAATTGTGTTGGTTTCAGGTAACATGGAGCATCATCAACAAACACCACTGCTCATATAAAATCAAGTAAGTTATATATATAGCTAGCTTATCATCTAGTCACAAGAAGAGTATTGCCTTAGCTATGTGGTTATTTCTCTTTTTCAGATACCTAGAAGTACCCTGCTAGTGTGCTCTATTAAATTATTTCAATGCAAATGGAATTCAGTGGCTGTGCTTACACCATCTCACAAATGAGTTGTTGTTGACCTACAGACTGTGTATATTGATTTGTGAACACTGACAGCAGCAACATTAGGTAGGTACTGTAGGCAGTGCTTGTTAAGTATGGTAACTCACCTCTCTTCTCGGAACTCACCTCTGCAGCCCCCAAAGCCTAGGTAGGCCAAGAGCAGGCCAGCCAGACCAGGGAGGTGAGCATGGCCCTGCACGCCGGCACTGGTGAGAGAACACACATGCACAGCCAATGAGCCAGAGAAGTATGCAGCTGGGAATTGGGAAACAATCAACAAACAACACACACTCGTATGGATGGTCCCCCAGGAACAACAAAAACAGTAGGGGCATGTGGCTCAGAGCAAGCACCACCAAGGCAGAGAGAGAGCCAGTCATTAGTAACCCTCCAGCCCAGCGGCACCCCAACACCACAGAGCCCTCAAAAACTCCAGTACAGAAGCTAGACCACCCACCCTCAAGCAACGTTGGCACCAGGCAAGCACCACCACAGCTGAGAACCAATCTCTATTACTAACTTAAGAGTATCAGGGGTAGCTCCCACACTGGAGCGCAAGTAAGTTAGGTAACTCCTTAATGGGTAAACGAAAACAAACAGCAGATATGTTACCCCAGAAACCCCACAAGAGCAACACCCATTAACTCCACAACAACAAACAAGACCACCAAGGTATGCACGGTCACCAAGCCCGAGACATTTGCAGCAGCCACTTTCCTAACCAACTGCCTTGTGTTAGCATGGAATTTCAAGTTAGCTACTATCCAACAATACACCCAATTCACGATGAACGAGACTCAACGAGCGTGAGGACCATATCCCCCACAGTACATGGGTGCAAGTAATAATTCTCCATGTGATGGGCATGACAAAACCTCATGACAACACTCTTTTCACCATTCAAGACCAAATTTCAAGATTTCACAACACCAGCCAAAATATTAAGATTACTCTGAAAACTGCCCATCCTGAATGGAGGACTGTGAATATGACAGGTAGCCTACAGCTTAAATTTATCTGCGAACACCTTCACAGAACATGACATAGCGAAATAAGTGGGTCAACATAGAGCAAAAACAACAGTGGTCCCAGAATGGAACCCTAAGGGACACCACTCAAAACAGGTCTGCTTTGGCTCATACAGCCAGCAACACTAACTTGGAAGGTGCAACAAGACAGAAAGGCATCAACTCATGACAAAATCGCTCCATCAAGTCGAAGGTGTCGCAGTTTTTCTATAAGTACACCATGACTCGCCTTATCAAGTGCCTTCGGAAAAATCTAAAAAATCTACATCAAAAATATCCTGCTATTCCAGACCTGTCGACACATCAGATTAGCCTATGCTAGCAACAGCTGATGCTCTGTGGGCCTCCCACACCGGAAGCCAAATTGACACAACAAATTGTTGGATTCTAAATAATCTAACAGATGGGCGACAATTACAAGTTCCAATCAATGTCATGCAGCAAGCTGATGCGAGACTTACAGGGCGATAATTACTGCAGCTAGCTATATTGAGACTTGGACTTGAAGAGAGGCATCACAACTGACTGCAACCACACAGTGGGCAGCACCCCAGAGGACAAGGACTTCTCGAATATGCAATGGAGAGGATACACCAGCAATCGTGCACAGGACTTCAATAACATTGGATGCATATCATCGGGACACTCAGCAGAAGAAACATCCGGTGAGCCGAGCAAGTCAAAAACATCATCCACAGAAAATGCTTGCTTATCCTCCCCGCCCACAAAAGGGTTGCCCATCAGAAGGGAATTTGGAGCATCTGGAGCAAAGGCCAGAGTGCATGTATCAGCAAAAAGCTAGCACATAAACGCTGGATCATCAATAAGTATACCAGAGTCCAACCTAATAGGACCTACAGATAGAACACCCACTTTCTTCTTCCTAATGTAGGAATGAAATAGCTTAGGGGCCTCAGGCAGCCTCTGTGCCAGCCCACTATCATAAGAAGCCCTTTCTTTCAAAACAAAGTTTGGATACTCCAGGTTCACGGTGTTGAACTGGCGGAGAGCACCTACTGTCCGAGCATCCAGTCGACCGTACTTGCCTCTCAGCTCCTTGTATTGTTGCCACAGCCTACTCATGTGTCTCACGAGGAGGCCTAATCTTCCAAGGACGTGAATTTCCCACGCCACAACAGGAACATATTCAAACGGGATTAATAATCAACAGCATGTGACAGTAGCATTGACCCACAGACAGCCCAGCAAACTTGAAGTCCCATTCCACCAAAGACAAACACAGACCAATCTAATCATAGTCTCCCCCCCCCCCCTTAAAGATCAACATAGGTAGTCGTGTCTCTTCCTCCCAAGCTAACTTAACTTAATTTTTCTAAGCTCCGTAGATCTGCAGCTATCAATTATTGTTGTTCTTACAAGATTGTCTCTTTGGCTAAGGCTTTTTTTACTCAAACATATAAAGGATGTCGATAAAATGTCAAGATAGCTCATAGAGAGCCAGGGCATAAGTCCCGGCCTCTCTCTGGGAATTGGCCTATTGGTCCATCTACTACCGGCTATCTAATCTAACTGTGACAAGTTTGGGTGCCTACATGGATTCTCATTGTTTCTAAACCAATCAATATTATATATTTTCACGCATTTGCTTGTTTCATGTGGCTCTATGATTGTGGGGTTAGCTACTCCATGAATTCCCCATACTAGTACCAAGCAGTGCTTTTTTTGCTAGGTTCATCTGAGTACAGTAGTCATGTGAGAGGAACTGATACCTTAGTGCTTGGTTTCAGTGTCTGTGAAAACTAGTACTTGACAAGATCCCTATCTATTTGGTGCTTGGCTGACTTCATGCCCATAGTAGTAATAACAACCCATCCCCCACGAGAATCTTTCACAGATAACACCTTCAGAAATAACAAGAACAAATGAAAGTAATGGAATAAAAAGAACATCTTACTGTTGTTTCACAATGAAAAGTATACCTATGAGATATCTTACATGAACAGCAAGTACGTTAGTGGTAAAAAAACTCACCTTCCACTTACTAGCAATTATGAAAGAGACTACTGTAGTACTATATCCATATCAGCGAGAGTAATGCCAACTGACGTGCTTCGATTTGCTGTGAAGTCAAGTGCCAGCATTTTTCTGTTTTCCAGCTTCGCTATGCTGGAAATATACGGTATCAATGGATCCATTTAACCTCTAAATATCTCATCTATATTGTGTATATTTAACATTGTGTGTATATGTATAGACCTATATAAAAAATACTAAAACCTGATTGAAAACTGACACAGACTGCTGCACATTGCGTGTCTACAGTGTCATAAAAAATACTTCGACAGACGACTTGTAACAGCTAACTACTTATTCATCGCACAACTTTCGATGTTGACATTCTTCCCTTGAGGTGCTTATAGAAATTGCTTCAAGATCATTAGGTATTAGTTTACTGTAGCGTTACTGCTTCGGGAATGGGAACTGTCCTGTTCACACACCATATTGGCATGCTTTAACTTGTTAACACTAAAATTGTTACGTCCTTATATATATGTTTTTAAATTAAACCTACCCTAAACAGTATCCTCTGGTTTTATCCTTGCTCGCTGCTGATTCGAAGTTTAATTGTAGTAGGTTATCTTATTTTCCTTGTTTTTGTCACTTCAAAATACCTTGTCCATTTTAGGACAATTTTGTATAGGCTACAACACCATTTTTGTTATAAAAACTTCTCAGAGCCTATATTTGCTATGTTTAAATTTCCCGAAAAAAATGAATACTGTAAACAATGTGCAAGCACTGTTGCGATGAGACTATTGCTGAGCATCTCTGCATAGCCTAGTGAGTTTTACAAAAAATATGATGCTGTTGCTTGTAAATGTGCGAGTTACTGTTGGAAAAAAAAACACAATCAGTAGCAGTGCTTAGTACCATAGATTGTTGCTCTTCTTGACATAAATGCATTATTATTGTTATATACACTATTTGTTGCAATGCAGAGCTTATCGTGTCAATTACTTGCAGGACAGAGACGCAGTGGTTTTGCCGCAACCAGTACAATGTCACTGGATTGTGTAATCGAAAATCCTGTCCTCTGGCGAACAGCCGCTATGCTACCGTCAGGGAGAAGAAGGGCGTCATTTACCTTTTTATCAGAGAGGCTGAAAGGTATGCATTACTGGCGTGAAGGCGTGATTTACCTCTGTCAGGAAGGCCGAGAGCGATGTACGGTATAACTCATATACCTAGCTATAGGCGCCTCAGTAGTTAGCCTAGTTATTACGGCCTCTTACTCTTTTATGATTGAAAGAGGCCGAGAGATCTGCTTAGGCTAACAGGTACGTAGGTAGTAACTGTGTAGCTATGCATCATTTACTTCTCTATGAAAGAAGCTGAGAGGTCTGCGTTACTGGTACAGTAAAACCCCTGTAATCCTCACCTCAGTAATCCGACCCCTGCTTAATCCAAAAATCTGATTATATTTCAAAGTGCACTCCGAACAGACGAGTATTTTTCAGAATAATAGGGTAAAGTACGGAGCTCGTGCAAATAGTTCTGTAGCTAATTCATACAAGATGTTTCCCATTTTTCGGATTAAGGGGGGTGATGAGCGGAAAATCTGCTCATCAGGTTGTGTTTCAATACGAACAATGTCTATATTCTGTAGCTATTAGTGCGGAATACAGAGGTTTTTTTTCGGATTAGTAAGCAGGTACCCCGGTAATACGAAATCCCCGCTATTCCATAACCCCTTTCCCCCTAGCTGTGTGAATTATAAGGGGTTTTATTGTACTTAAAAGAGTGCCATTGGAATTTGTATCTGTGGAACTGGGAGATCTATTTCTCTTCTGTCTAGGAATCAGCCTATTTCAACTACATCCAAAGTTGTTGCAATGCAAAAAATTGAAGGTTTTAGAAGTGGAATAAAATTTCATTATTGACTAAAGATATTCACAGGTATCTCATGTTTGTGGGATAGGTTTTGTTACGTAATTAGTCGAAGTGAGTCTCGGGAGCTTATAATCTAGCTAGAGAAAATACCGTAACTGACTACATTAATTGTAGAACTAGCTAGCTAAGTTTGCTCTAAACTTACGACCTTCCAGCAGAAATTTCAAGAAAAAAATCACTCTGAGAATTCAGCGCAGTGCAACGTAATATTACTGCGCTAATAATCCTGCTGCTGCTGCTGTTACCACTAGTTGTAGGTAGTGTATTTTGCTGCCTCGCACATTGTCCTAATTATCGTGTAAGTTTTTTTTATCTGATGCAGCCTCTCATCGAGGGTAGGTTGGACCATAGGCCTAAAGGTTAGGGGAGCTAGGTTTACCCATTCCTGGGTATGGGGAGTCGGGGCCCCCATTGGGTCCTCGTAGTTTACTTTAGTCTTAGCTAGCCTAAGCTAGGCCTTCTGGACGTCTTTCTTGCGTGCCCACGTTATTTCTTCCCATTTTAATTCTTCTACTAGTAAGTAATGTTTTTTTCTGCGCTTCCTCCTCTTTCTCGGCTTGCTGTTCCCCTACCCGTCGACCCTGTATGGGAACACCCTTTACATGGGCTCCACAGTTCTCCAGACATACCTACTAATGTCCTTCGCTTTTCCTCTCTTGATACACCTTAGTTGTGTCGAGTGAGGCGGCTTAAACAACGTCATCGTTCCAACTAATGAAAAGCGTTAACTGATTATTATTCCATAGTTATCCAGTTGGGAAGCAATAATGACCCTTACTTTCCCAGTTTTAAGTAGCCAGTGATATAGTTAATTAAAATGATAGTTGTACCATCAGCTTATTATAGGTACCTACCGGTATATTGATGTTTGTCATGAATCCATGATCTTTCCACATTGAGATGAGTATATAGCTACTTCACTGCGATGTCAGTCTTTTATTGAGTGGGGTTACGTCTTTAGAATGGGTCCCAGTGGTTACTTGGCCTCATTTACGACAACAGGACATCTTTCTTTAGTGGCCTTTTTGCTTTCCTCCTTTTCCTACTGCTGCTGACCACCTTTCTTCTGTTCTTCCATGCTCTACTTGCTCTGTTCATGCCCATTTATCCATTGTGGGAACACCCCCGTGTATGGGTTCTAAAGCTTCATTATCTTGTTTGCTTCCCTTCTTTGGCCACCATTGTAGTGAAAAAAAGAAAGGCTCAAACTTTTCAATTCAATAAAATGCAAAATAATCATAGCAACATTTACAAAATCTTGTGTACGCTATGTATCTATAGAAAATGTATGCATTTAATTTCAATTGGTTTCAATGTATGACTTGTGCAGAGTGTACACACCTCACAAGGAGTGGATGAGAGTCAAGCTATCGAAGACCTTCATCACAGCGCTGCAGCAGATCGAAGACAATCTCGTCTTTTGGCCAAATTATTTCAAGCAGAAATGTCGTCAGAGGCTTTTGAAGATCACACAATATTTGGCGAGAATGCGCAAAATGAAATTAAATAACACGTAAGGAATTTTTGTCGAGAAATGAGTAGGTACTTTATATCATAGTTGTGTTCTTTGTTGAAACTCCTACCTATATGTCTTAACTCTTGAACTTAACCAACCTGTGGCACGTAGCGCCACGGCTTGTTCCCATTTGGAATACAGTATGACGGAAAGAAAGAAAGAAAGAAAGAAAGAAAAAAAAGCTTAGTAGCGACATAACAGGTTGGTTTAGAGTAGATTAACGCTTTCTCCATTCTGTGTGGGACATACACACGTCACCCACGCCTCGTCCTTAATCAGCAAAACCGCCTTATGTGCCTCAATTGTGACCTGGCACTTATCATTTATCACCTACTTCTAGAATGCCCACTATTCGCTGTTGAGCGAACACAACTCTTTGACGGGTTAACTCTCTCTCGGATGTCCGCATTGGAGAGAGGCTGCGGCACTCCATGGCCCATTGCACCGATTTCTTTCTTTCGCTTTTTGCTCTACCCCTGCATTTGCAAGAATCGTGATTTACCCCTGAATTAAGATATAACCAAACCGAAGCTGATATCTCTATCATTTATACTATCATTTTCCCCTTCTAGTATAAAACCCCGCTAACACAGAAGGTCGTGGTTCCGGCTTTTAGCTGAGTAAATCTCTCGTCTTAGATCGCTATTGATCATGGTAGATTTGGAAATAGGGGCACAATACCAATATTATAATAAAGTTTTCTTAGTTCCATCTATAGAATACGATACCCTCTCCGTCTGTTGATTATGATACCATCCTTGCTTTGAAGCGCCTATTGTTATTCTGCCGCCATTGTTGTACTGTATCTTCTATTTGGGCTCATGTGTATTTTTCCTTGGCTTATGCTTTACTCGGTACCTAGCTACTTGCTTTGTTAATTAATCCTTCCTTCTGGAAGTAGTGAAATTAAGCCTTTTTTATTTGCCTTTGTTTTTGGTTGTGATTAAGTCTTTCTTATGAGCAGCAGTGTAAATTTTTGGGTTGCATGAAACCAGGTACCAGTGTTACAGAGTTAGAGTTTTACAGGTTTGAGAGTTGTAATCTAACGCTCTCTGGTCTCGGGAATTGGAGTTGGAGTTGACCACCTACTCGTGACTGGCGGTGGAGTTGGACATCCACTTGTCCCTGGTGTTGGAAGCTGAGGAAAATTTTGACTAACACGCTTGTTGAGTCGGGGATATATAGAGTCTGAGGCTTTTAGTGACGAAGAGTAGGTATGCGTCAGATACCGACAAGGCTTGGGAGTCAGATTCGGACTTTTGACCATCCCATTCAGCAACCGTGCCTTGGAGTCGCATATTCTGTCCCGCGGCCTTCAGGGGCATATTGTGGCGGGCCCTTTCCCTGCCACAATATGTTTGGGCATCACGCACCCAAGGATCCCGAGAGCTTTCTCCGCAGGGGATGTAGCATCTGGCCGCAGTTCCTGCTGAGAAGGTTAGTTTTGTAGAGTTATGTAGGTTCTCTATATTTCCCCTTCTGTTCCGCGAGGTGGGCCGCCGAATGGTGGTAAGCGACCCATCCCATGGGACTCCTATCTGCTCCCGTGTGGGGGGCCACGGAAAGGTCCCCCCGCATGAGTGTTCGCTTCTTCGGTCTTCTTCTCTTTTCGTTTTTCGTCTCCTTCTCTGCGCCGCACGGCTGAGCGATTTCGTTCGACCGAGCCGTGTGGAGTTGGAGATGCTCGCGCCTTATTTCCTGCCAGACATGGTGCACCTGGCCAAGATTGTTCTAATAGAACTCATTTGAGTTCGACTAAACTTCTAAACTATATCTTACAAAATTGGATCGCTGTTATGTAGTCTTTGTATCTAATACGGCGGGAAAACTCACAATATAATAATAATATTCTGTCCCGCGTGGGCTCACTACATCATAAGGAAGGACTATATTCGCTTTATATTCAGGTTTCATCGCTCTCCTTTTAATTTCTTGACTAGGGTCTGTAGACGGCCGCGTTGTTTACATGCTGTGGTGGAGTATAACATGACATTAATTGTATTGCTCATTTCTGTGTGCCTGAGTGACATGAACTTTACAGAAAGAAATTAGTTCCCGTAAGAAAGAAAGTCGAGCGGAGACTGGACAAGCGAGAAGAGAAGGCTCTCATTGCTGCCAAGCTGGATAATGCCATTGAGAAGCAGCTGCTCGACCGTCTGAAGGAAGGCACTGTAAGTTCAACATAGAATTGTGGTAGATAGCGGTTCTTGTTATGTGATCAAACATACCTTCTTCTTACCCAGACAAAGAACCTGTGTTCTGCTCACGGTTGTGGAGTCGAATATTTCTAGTCCGACTTCGACTCTTGGCCCTCCAGTTTTCCGACTCCTGGTCCTGAAGGTTTTCAGACTCCTTGATACAATTAGTATTTATGTAACCGTTATTTTTGTGCCGCTGCGTTTTACCAAAATATACACATTAAGCTCAAGAGAGTAGTTTTTTAACATTTGCATTGATATTCGGCAATAGCTCATAGAGGGCCGGGGCGTAAGTTGTGGTGTCTCTTTGGGAATGGGCCTATTGGTTCATCTACTGCCGCCTATCTAATCATTAGCACCATTTGGGACATGAAATTTTCATATAGCTACCCGTGTTTATAATTCATTAATAATTATCCAGAGAAACAGTTTATACAGGTGACCCCAGGGGGCTCGTGGGGGTCGCCACGAGCAGGGGTTGTTCGTCCTACCACAAATCATGGTGTACTTGTGGGCTTGCAAAGTACAGCAGGTCTTTTTAACTTTCCCTTCTGCTTCCTGAGGTGGGCCGTTGCTTGTGGTACGCAACACATCCCACACGACTCATACCTTGTCGAGAGCCGTAAACTACCTGTATCCTCCGCACGAGCGTCCCGTTTTATTGCCTTCTTTTGCTCTCTAGCTGTTGTGAGATGCTTCGCGCCTTGTTTTTGTGTGAGTAGTAATTCTGTGGTCAAATATTGAGGCCGCAAATAAGACCGTCTGTGGAAGTGCTGAGATGATATGTTGATAACTTTGGTGCGATGCAGCTTGGAAACGCTGCACTGGTAAACCAATGTGCTACTTGTTTACTTCCATGTGACTTTCTGCTGTTGTACGCGGTGTTTTTATTTGCTTGAATTACTTGTTCTGCCTCGCATACATGGCTCATATTCTCTCCTCCTATTAAGTCATTCATGTTGAAAGGGAGGCTTAAATTTACACTCGTGATATCAATTCTATGTTTTCCACCTGAGAAGGAACTGGGAAATTTTTGCCGCTGTGAGTATTGATCGAGCTGTTGATTATAATTCGGTAGGTACCTCACTATGCGTAATGCATCTGAATCATATTGTTTTGTGTTCAGCTGTTTAACATTATTCTTGTCAATGTTTACCTACGTCACAGTCTCAGTAAGTTCGTTTTGTTTATAATAACCTTCATTTCTACAGTATGAACGCATCTACAATTTCCCGAAACAAGCATTTGAGGTGCGGCTGAATGAGGAAGAGATAGAGGAGGAGCTGGAAGAAGATGTGGAGGAGCTGACGCAGCAAAAGAAGCTGGCTGTCAAAGAAGAGGAGCAGGAGACAGTACAAGTGCAGGATGAAGAATTGGAAGAAGAATTGGAGCGCGGGCTTGTGAGAATGCGTAGGAACCAGGAATCGGTGAGTGTAACAGCTCTGAACTTATTCAAGTTTCCTCACCTCACCTAGCTATCTGCTGAAGATTTCTGTATGTGGTTGTATCCATACTGGAATATCACATATTTCCTTTCTTGATAAATTACCTACTAAGAAGGTCAAAGATTTCCATACTTAATAAATTCCATGATGGAAAAATAGAGCAAACCTTGCCTCGTTTTATTCTATTCTTGTAGGATGAACATTTTTCATGCTTCAGTCCATACTTCGGGAGGATGAAAGATATCCGCGTAATGTTTTGTTTGATTCCACAATTGAATCTTTAAATACTTCCGTAGTTGCCTTTTTCCTCACCCAAAAAAAATGAAAACTAGGTGTCTACTGGTGATGGTTCCATCTTTGGTTTTGTCATCGTATTACAGACAAGAGCACTCAGAGAGCGTATACCTCCGGAAAGCAAGGCAACGGCTACAAAAATTCAAATTGGCTCTGAAACCATGATTTTCTTTGCATCAACACCAAAATCCAATCGTTTGTGCCTTTTGATAGTATTAACAGTTCCTGCAATTTCCGTGAAGATCTTCTATCTGTTCGTAACTTTTTGAGTTATGCTGCCAGCAAACATTAGGACAAACGTAAGTCGAACACACAAACGGACCAACTGATGTGCACCAAAATTTATTCGATGATGTTTTTTTTGACATTACTTACAACTCGAGTAAATTTCATAACAATCCATTCATAACTTTTTGAATTATTGTGCTTAAAACCATAAAATCAATCACAGCAACAAACGAACCAACAGATCATCACAAAAATATGGTTATTTACTTTTCATAATAAACCTAACAACTCATGTAAATTTCTGGAAAATTCGTCCATAACTTTTTGAGTTATGGCACTAAAAAAATAGGCAGACAAACAAACAGATGAACGGATTTTCACCAAAATTTAATCACCTGTTACTGTCGACATGCTTAACAATCCCTGTAAGTTTTGTAAAGATCCGTTCACAATTTTTTGAGTTATCTTGCTGACAGAGAAACAGAGAGACAAACACGGCAAAAACACAACCTCCTTGGCGGAGGTAACTATAGTTACCTCCGCCAAGGAGGTTTTGTCTGTCACCAAGATAACTCAAAAAGTTATGAACCGATTTGGATGAAATTTACAGGGATTGTTAGGTATGTTAGGAGGAACAGATGATTAACTTTTGGTGAAGATATGTCCATCCGT
>LQNS02278157.1:10759914-10771449 GCA_001587735.2 Parhyale hawaiensis
GGGCAGAAGAGGACGGCCAAATAGCGGGTGGTCTATGCCCAGCTAAATAACACCTGCTTTTTTGCGAAAGCGAAGACGATCGTGATGACGACCCAACGGGTCACGGGCCGTCTAGTATTATACTAAAAGTCTGTGAACTTTGTTTATTTGTGTCACGTTTATTTACCTGTGTCTTGTTTGACACAGCTTCTTCGCTTTTACACGGGAAGAAATTCGAGGGATGAAGACTTAATTAGCTTAGATACCTATACGGCAGTAGACTGACTGTATCTGTGATACAGAATTTAAACCTGATCTCGCCTGCAAGAACGGGCACGCTGGAAATATAACTGAAATACCTAACATATAAATTGTCTATGCTTACAGCCTGGGTGTTGAATATTCGTTAGAGAAGCAAAGAATCTGTTGATAGTGAGCCGTATGGGCAGCTCCTTGATGGGCAGGAGAGGACGGCTGAATAGTGTGTGGTCTATGACCAGCTAAATAACACCTGATTCAGTGTGAAGGCAGAGACACGATCGTGATGACGACCCAACGGGTCACGGGTCTAGTAGATTACTAAAGCCGTGCAACGTAAAACTGGCTCACAAAGCGACCAATACCTTGAAGTAATAACTATGTTCACTAAACGACAAACAAAAAGGTCTGGAGCGCAGTGGTGTTGCGTATCAGATTTAGTGATATAAGGACTGAAATTAATCATACTTTGGTGAGACCGGTAGAAATAAAAGTTCCTGCTTCAAAGAAAATAAAAGCTATGTACAAAATTCGCAAGCCAATTCACCGATTTTTCAATATGTTCAGGAAACAGGAAACAAAGTTAACTGCGATGAAATTTCTATTCTTGCACAAATGATAACGCTTAACGACGCAGGGTTTTAGAATCATGCTTCACTCTATCTTGTTCAAATTCCTATGATAGATCCATTGCACTGCCTCCTAAATATGAACCACTGATACCCTCCCTCTGCCGTGTCTCATCATTAGTTTTTTTTTTCAAAATCATCGGTATCCTATTTGTGTATATATCTCGCTGTTTGAATTTTGGCTGTACCCTGAGGACGTGAGTCACTTAGACTCTCGAAAGCCTGGTCAATGAAATTCTTGTTCAGAAGACGTTTTACTACTATTCCTCTCGTATATATTTGTATATTTGCTTTCTGTCCGCCCAAAAAGAGGGAGCAGTTGAGTCATAATAATAATTTTTTCAGGCAGTCAGGTGGGTTGACTGAGATGTGAAAAATGCCAAAAATTTAGAGTTAGCTGGCTATCAAAAATGAAGACGTTGCATTTGCCCCCGCCGCCTGTGATAGTCTTACGCCACGAGGCGTTCTAATTTTTTATAATTTGGGAGCAGGTAGTCAGGTTCAGCATACCCTTTATGTAAACGACGCGAGCATCAACATGGGAAGACTTCAAACACAGTTTCTTTATCTCCATTTTTGACGATCACCTACAGCATGTATTATGATCTTGAATAAATTTTCACTGATTTTTCGTGAAAATTAATGTTTTACTTACAAAAATTAGTAACCAACATGTCACTGAAAGTATTCTCCATCGCTAGCCACTACTTTTTCCCATCTTTCTGGCAGCATTTGAATTGCACCTCGGAAAAACAACACGCCTATTCAGGCTATCCAAGATCGACCCATTTTCAGCATCTTCCCTATGAAGAATGGACGTGCTGCTTAGCCCGATCGTGTGTTATCCCTCGGATCAAGTGATAATCTGAGTGGGCAATGGTTCTTGAATACGGCGGGTAGCGTTGGTCTTGCTATTTAGGCGTTTCCAAGTAGGTGTTTACTCGTTTTTTAACATGTGGCCTAACAGTGTCATGTTTTATTATCGCATGTCGTGTCTATGCTCATATAGCGGCCATTAATTTTACTTCCATACTCAGCTCAAACGCATCAGTTTTAGTCTATGGCGATCTCCCGTGATGGTTTCGTTCAGTTGGAGCAGCTCATGATCAATAACAGCCAGCTGATCCTACCAAATGCTGAGGAGAATCTATACTGCGCCAGAGCGTTCTTCACTTCAGCATCGTCATTCTTTAAGCTTCTGTAAATCAATATATGAATATAATTTTTGTCAGAGCATGGCCGCCGTAAGTCTCTACACGAATTCCTTGTGCTTCAGCGACGAAGTTCTGTTGAATCATATAACGTAGTAAAATTTCCCGTAAATACCCTTTCTTTTGACTCGATATTCGACGCGTCTAACACTATGAAACACGGGGTTGTTTACACTACTGCCAAATGACACACTGAATAACAAGCATCCTGAATGTATATCATGTACATCCTTTTAGTATAAAGATGCTTTATACCATTTGAAACTAGTTCGAACGACAAGGTCGCAGTTCTGGGAACGTCATTTGTTTAAAAGCACCGAGAACTCATTCAGGTTCCCCATTGTTCGTTATGTGCAATGTATCTGAAAATTCAACAAAGAAAATATAAATATCACCAAAACAACGCTTTGGGTGACCGAGTCGAAGTGGAACGGAAAATACGTTAATAATGTGATATTTTAAAATGATTTTTTATGTTATATTTTGCTCGTAAGAACTTCAGTTACGAAAGTTCACGTTAGCAACGAGCGCAGACAGCTCGCTTTACTGGTAGCCTGCAATATTTGCACTAAACTTGAGTTGCTCTGAAATTCTCGGGATAAGTTTTATCGCTGGGAATGTTGATTTCATACAAAGAGATCTGCCAGGAGTAGTGTTCCTTCTGTGGCGCTAATAATATTAGCCTTAGTTTAAACCTTGAGGCATTAATCTTCGTATCGACTCGACTTCCCGTCTCGATAATTTTCGTATCGACTCGACTTCCCGTCTCGATAATTTTCGTATCGACTCTACTTACTTCCTGTCTCGATCTTCTCTCGTTTAGCCATCATTTTCATATGTCTAGCTCACACAAGTTCCCAATCACGCTTATATTGCAATTTATTTTTCATGCTGAGCATGATACCATATGTTGCCAAGTCCTCTCCCTGGATACACCGCGTTAATGTATGTCTAGTGTGTTGATAGGAAGGTTGATATTATAAATTTGATAAAAGTGACAACTTCTCTCTTTTACTGTTCTTTTACGTTACCCTGTGTTGATATTGAATTAATAGAAGTGAATGCAGCTTCTAATTTATTAGTTTTCTTATTTGCGCTATCTAATCGATTCCTTTATCCCAATCCTCATGCTGTACGGAGACCTATATTTCTCTGCTTATGGTGTCTGTCGATTATGCTATGCTGGCACTACTTTAAATTCCAATTGTTTCGTTATCTTTTTCCAGTTGCCTCTCTTTCCTACATTCGTACCGTCCCAATGATCCACATACATTATTGTTTGCAACTCAACCTGTCCCTAAATGTGCCTTTCTTAGTGGCTCCTATGTCGACGGCCTCGCTCCTACAGCGCTAACCTCCCTCGTCTGTTGCTTGCTCCCTAAGCTCCCTCGTCTTTCGCCTGCTTCCTAAGCTCATTCGTCTGTCGCCTGCTCTCTATGCTTCCTTGTATGTCGCCTACTCCCTATGCTCCCTCGTCTGTCACCTGCTTCCTATACTCCCTCGTCTTTCGCTTGTTTCCTAGGCTCCCTCGTCTGTCGCCTGCTCTCTATGCTCCCTCGTCTGTCGTCTGCTCCCTAAGTTCCCTCGTCTGTCGCCTGCTCCTTAAACTCCCTCGTCTGCGGCCTGCTCCGTGCGCTTCCTCGTCTGCGGCCTGCTCCGTACGTGCGCTTCCTCGTTTGCAGCCTGCTCCGTGCGTTTCCTCGTCTGCGGTCTTCTCCGTGCGTTTCCTCGTCTGCGGCTTTTTTCGTGCACCCCGTCGTCTGCGGCCTGTTCCGTGCGCTCTTTCGTCTGCGACCTGTTCCGTGCGCTCCTTCGTTTGCGGCCTGTTCCGTGCGCTCCTTCGTTTGCGGCCTCTTCCGTGTGCTCCTTCGTCTGCGGCCTGTTCCGCGCGCTCCTTTGTCTGCAGCCTGCTCTCTGAGCTCCCTCGTCTGTGTCATGTTCCCTAAACCCCATCGTCTGCGGCCTGTTCCTTGCGCTCCCTCGTCTGCGGCCTGCTTCATTCGCTCCCTCGTCTGCGGCCTGCTTCATTCGCTCCCTCGTCTGCGGCCTGCTTCATTCGCTCCCTCGTCTGCGGCGTGCTCCGTGCGCTTCCTCGTCTGTGGCCCATTCCCTAAGCCCCCTCGTCTGCGGCCTGCTCCGTGCGCTTCCTCGTCTGTGGCCCATTCCCTAAGCCCCCTCGTCTGCGGCCTGCTCTTCTTTATGGCTCACTTCTACCTGATTGACACATCGCGCCGAGGTGTTCTCAGATTTATCGGTCTTATTCGGTGTGTCGGTCACACGCTGTCGCATTCACCGACACTCCCTAGCTGTACTCCACGACTTGGGCCCTATCATCTCTCCAGGGTCTATGCAGAAGCCGAACCAGTTACCCTCCAGCAGGATACTTGCGACGCTTTTATTCTAACACATAGTACCTAGTTTTTCGTCTTGAGGCCGGTACACTTGTAAGCATAAAGAATGAAAGAAGACACTTGGTCTACTAATCAGTAGGTATCACATAACAAAGACCTGTTTAGGAGATCTAAACCTATTATGCTGAATCTGCATGCATGCTTATTGTAGAATCGAATTGCCTGAGTTCCACCGCGATGGCTTTACCAAGGCTAAATTACATTAACTTCCTTAATTCAGCCGTGGCCTGTAGTGAAAGCGGAATATCGTGTTTCAAATGAAACGCTCCATTTTTGTTGGTAATGTAGAACGGAACAGCCTATGCGTTCCATAATTTTTCAGGTTTCACGTATTCGAGATTTGTGCAGGATATCCTATCATTTTTTATGTTGCCCTTGAGCGGCCATCACACTCGGGACTGAATCGATATACAGTGCATACTTGGAACGTTTGTTACGTGCCCAACCTGCGGATACGCTAGTCATGCACTAATTTATTATTGATATCAGAGCTGCAAGTGGCCATCCCTGTCTTTTGTTTTGGGGTATAATGTGCGGCCCAGGTCCTGCGGTGCTTTGCAAAAGCCTTGCAGCCAGTGGACTTGCGTCCCTTTTCAGGCTAAACAAATTGCGGCCGGAACTTTATTGACCTTGCGGCCTTATTGGCTAAATGACTTTTAATTTGCTTAGAAAATACCTTTCATGCCTCAAATACAATAATTTTTTCAGAAAAATGCGGCGTTATATAGGTTCTTCATATCTTTCTCTTCCAGCTCTATCGTGCCCACCTACTTGAATCAAAATCTGGCCTTGTTTTATTTGAAAAGTTTTCACTTTTCAGTTACACATGAACTACTTGCATTTTTATATTAAAACTGGCCTTTCTAAATCTGGTGTAAAACTGTAAAAATGCTTCAAGACATAGTTTACAGAACTTTGAAACTAATGCTAGCATAATGGGTTTTTGGAATGGCTACATATTCATAGATTTTTTTTTAATTGTCAACGGTGACAGGACTGCCGAAAAGTTCACTGCGTTAAAACGTTCAACGTTCCCCGCTTTAGAAATGCCACCGTTTTTGCATTTTACGGATTATTTTCGCTCTAACATCTCGTGAAACTTAGCCGATGCAGCGTCACATAGAACGAGACATCTTTTTACAAGCGACAGTGGTTCAAACATCACCTGAAACTGTAGTAAAATACAGTCATTGCTGCAACTGTTGCATACAATTCTGTTTCAAATTGCACGTAAGAACTGTAAGTGCGTCAAGCGGCTAAATCAGAAGCCACTACTGCTGCTGCAGCACGGGCTTCACTAAGATGAGCTCTTTAAGTGGCTGCAAAGGTCGAGGAGCGTCAGCGAGCGGTTTGGCTTAAATCCCATTAAAAACTTCTGCCATGAATTGAAGATCTGCCTTCATAGCTGACTTTCGTATTATTGAATTACAGAAGCCCTGCTGGAATATACGGGCCATTTGCGCTTGATCTCTTGAGCAGATTATGAGCTTCTCTAATTACTGTATAAAATGTAAGCTTCTCTCGAAATAGGATTTTACACTCCACATCATAAATGCAGAGCTTTCTATCAATAGATGCCAAGAATAGTAACTTCAGTGCACGATATTCAATTTGCAGTACCTGTCGTAAAGACTTAAGGCGGATTCACACTGCAGTCAAATGAACGTGTTCTCTCAATCAGCGTCAGAATGGTTTGTTATGCCTTTATAAGCACAACAGTGGGGCTACTAATAGATTCCCTTGGGGGGCATAGGTTGGGCCATAGTGTTAGGTTAGATTTGGTTCACCCATCCTCTGTTAAGGGGAGCAGCGTCCCCAGGAGACCCTAGCTGTAGGTTACCTAAGCTCTTAGCTAGGCCTTCGGAACGTCTGTCTCTCGTGCCCACTTTGCTTCCTTCCCATCTCATACTCTTACTGATCTTTCTTCCATCTGCTCGTCTTTTTCTTTCCCAACTTGCTGTTACCACCCATGCCCGTTGATCCTGTGTGGCAACACTCTCGTGCACAAGTTCCGTGTTGATACATTTAGGTTGCTAACCTGCCAAATTAGTTGCCCGGATAGTTCACTAAAACTAATAAGGGGTTTAAAAATTTTGTCACGAAGTACTTTTTTTTCCTTATCTTACTTTACTAACGTATGTTCAGAATGTTTTTATTTGTATCGACAAATTTTCAATAAATATTATTATTATTATCATCATCGGAGGGATTTCATGACCCAAATTGGATCGGTTGAGCGATGTTCAGCTCTACATTCTGGCACCGGGTCACATCCCGCGACCTAATGCTCCAAGCACTTTGCGAATGATGCGCGCTGTTCCAAGCAGAGCGCTCTTCTGGAGGGTTCCTGGGTGAAGATGGCCGCACTTCAGCTCTCGCAGGGCAGTCTTGAGATTCTTGAATATTGCTCCCAGAGCTCCGATGACCACTGGAACTACGTCGACCTTCATTTGCCACAGACACTGGAGTTCGATGGCAAAGTCACGGTACTTTTCTTTCTTCTCCGTTTCCTTGTCGATGATTCTGGAGTCGAAGGGGATTGAGACAGTTTGGCCGACTTCTCCTGTTTGTCCTTGACGACGATGTCCGGTCGGTTGGCGTGCAGTATTCGATCAGTGTCCATCCCCTTGTCCCAGTAGATTTGCACGGCTTCGTTTTCAACCACGGGCGCGGGTTCGTGCTCGTACCACCTCTCACTGACAGGGAAGCTGTGGATCTGCAGAAGGGTCCAGTGGAGGTGTCGAGCCAGTTTATCGTGCCTGCGCTTGTACTCCTTTTGCGCCAGTACTCCGCATTCGCTTATCACGTGGTTGATGGTTTCATATGAGCTCCTGCAAATGCTGAGGTACTAGGGACGTTTCTCTTGTCGATCTTGTTTTGGATGTACCTGGTTTTGAGGGCTTGCTCTTGAGCTGCCAGGATGGTGCCTTCTTCAGCTCACCCCTCAGAAGCCAGTTCCAAGAGTCTGGTACGATTTTGTCCTGAACAGCTTCGAGGTACTGGCCGGACATCTTCATGCTCTTCCATTTGTTAGTTCGTTTGAGGCGTCGTCGCTGTCTGAACTGGTCAGCCGTTTCGGTCTCTTTCAGCAACTTCGCCTCGACTAAGCAGCGTGCCCACGGGTCGTCGCTCTCTCTGAAGTGTTTGGAGAGAGCGCGTTTTTCCGCTTCGACGCAGTCCTCTACACTGATGTGGCCACGGCCCCCTCTCTTCTGTTGAGCTAAAGTCTGTCTACGCACGATCTTGGGTGCAGTGCTCGAAAGATGGTCATGAGCTTCCTGGTTTTGATGTCCGTGTCGGTGCAGTCCTTCTTTGTCCAGTTAATAATGCCAGCAGAATATCGGACTACGGGGACAGCTCAGGTGTGGATGGCCTTGATGGTGTTGCCCCCATTGAGGTGTGATTTCAGGATGAGCTGGAGTCGGATGAGGTACTCTTTCCGAATGGAATCTTTCATCGTTCTGTGGAGAATGGTGTTACACTCCATGACATCCAGGTATTTGTAACCTGTCTCCTGGATATCCTTGATGGTACCATCTTCGATGGTGATTCACTCGGACCCAGTAACCTCTCCCCTTTCGATGTTAAGGGCTCCGCACTTACTGATGCCAAACTGCATTTTGATGTCTTGAGAATATTGATGGACTATAGTAAGGAGCTGCTCTACTTGATCCTTTGATTTAGCATAGAGCTTGAGATCGTTCATGTAAAGCAAGTGGTTCAGCTTCATGGTACGACTGTAGTTGTAGCCCTGGCCGGCCTTGTTCAGGGTCTATTATTATTATTATCATCATCAAACGTCATACTACTGTGTATATACTTTCTTCCTCTGTAATATCGCCTTAGTTGTGGAAACGGAGATTTAAACTTCTGAATATAATAATAACTAGAGCCAGGGTTGACTGGTTTAAACCAAATAAAAAAAACATGGTTAAAACCAACAAAAGAGAATTTTTTTTGGTTATTTGGTTTTTATTCGATTTATTTGGTTTTTATTCATAAATATTGCATAATAAACAGTTTTACTTTTAGAAATTTTATTTACACAACTGAAAGGATGAATTAATGTGTTTCTATTTAGGAATCCGTTTGACTGTTAGGGCAGTTAGGGTCAACTATTGCTTATGTTTATTAAAAACCAATAACCTATTTTGTATTATTTCATTTCAGAGATGCATATCTAATTATATTTTGGTATACTAGCAGCTAATAAAAATTAGAGGTAGTAGTTTAAGTTTGTTGTTAGATAGCTAGTTCATGCGAAGGATGTAACCATATAGCAATTGAATTTTCTTTAGTTCAATGCTGTGCTTTAAATAGCTAGTAGCTAGCTAATTCTGTCAAGTTGTGTTTGTGGTTTAAAGTGTTTTCAAGTTTTTCAAAGGGTTTTGCACTGCAATAATTTTAAATCATAGCTTCTTCGCGGTTTGGCTATTAAATGTAGCCATAGAAAATACTTGTAGCTACTCTGATAACTATTTTTTATCCCTTTTTCTTTAAGTCATTCTTCTCCAATAAGAGGTTGAAATGAAGCGACTACGATTGTTGATGATTAGCTAATACATGTTTACAAAACAGAAAACCCTCTAAATGTTGGTTAAAATTCCTAGAACTAGAAAAAAAAATATACAAAAACAAATAACCAAAAAACCATGGCTTTTGGTTAAAAAAACATGTTTTTTGCCAACCCTGACTAGAGCACTCTGAGAGCGCATACCTCCACCAAGCAAGGCAAAGGTTACGAAAAATCAAAATTTCTTCAGAGACCACGATTTTCTTTGTATCAACACCGAAATCTAATCATGCGTGCCCATCAACAGTGTTAACAGCTTCAGATTTTTTTTGAAGATCCGTTCATCATGTTTGAGTTATACTGCGAACAAATATTCTTACGAACATCAGTCAAACTCACAAACGGACCAAACCATCATCACCAAAATTTAATCATTTATGTCTTCTAACATTACTATCAACTCCTATAAGTTTCATAAATATCCATTGGCAATTTTTTTTAGTTATTGTGGCAACAAGCATAAAACTAAAAACAGTGACAAACTAACAAACGAACAAACAGATCATCACAAAAATTTGGTCAATTACTTTTTGTGAATTATCTAACAACTCGTATAAATTTTATAATAATCCGTCCATAACTTTTTAAGTTATGGCATTGAGAGAAATGAGGCAGACAAACAAACCAACGGATGCACGGATCTCCACTAAAAGTTAATCATCTGTTCCTCCTAACATACCTAACAATCCCTTTAAATTTCGTCAAAATCCGTCCATAACATTTCGAGTTATCTTGTGACAGGCAGACAAACAAGCAAACAAACAGACAGACAAGCCCGACGAAAATATAACCTCCTTGGCGGTGGTAATAATAATCTTCTAACAGATTTACTGCACTGTTAGTCGTCGAGTCACTTGGCTGAGCAGGTGTCTGTCTCTAGTAAAGTTTTGGTTGCATCTTCAAATATGCCGTAATTTAGAACCCGGAAGGTTGTGTATTTTCTGCAGTTTAACTAACCACAGCAACGCATTCGGACGCTGAGAGGATAGAACACGTTCATATATCTGTCGTGTGAACTCTCCATTAAACTGCACTGAGAAATTTTTGCTGGCTAACGTGAAACTAAACTGCTATCTTTTCCAGGAACTTCTATACCGGGTGATTCTGAATTCTCTGAACAATATAAAACTATGCATATGCGAAAATGTCTGATTTAAAAGTTACGTCAAGTTAAAGTTTATGGAGTGCATGGCTACAGGAAATAGAGGCCTAGTTTCTACCTTCCCCTAAATCGGCTAGTGTGGTAGGGCCAGTGAACATTCACTGTTATACTATTTTTATTTTCAGGAAAGCAGGAGTAGAGTGTTCAATGTAAACAACTGGCCGGTGCGCATCTTTATCTTTGCTGTACAGTGCAGTAGTCCACCGGTTAGCTGAATCGCACTTCTAAACCTTAATTCAACGTAACTTTGATATTAGACATTTTCGGACATGCATCGATAGAGTAAAAAAATTTATTGGAAGGAACCTATAGTTTTATTTTTTGTTCCAAGAATTCATTATCACCCGGTATATGCACGCCATCGCCATTTAACCTGCCATGCTCATATTAAGTATAACGTCGTTTGTCGTGCAAATTTGCACTGTAAAAATCGAAACCAGTTGTTAAAGGATATGGTTTTTCGAAAAATTTTATTTTTTTTAAATTTCTGTAATTATTTATCTATTTGTCCCTAGTAACCGCAGAACGTAGAATTTCTAGTGGACCAACCTTCTCATTAATGATGTCGTCTCTAGTGACTTTCAGCAACGTCTGCCAATGACTGGAGTTGCAAAAAACTACGCGACCAATAGCTGGAATAGGACTCATTATAGGAGAGTGTCCATAGATGACATAATCACTAAGTTAGTCGGTCCACCGGATGTGTCGTAGTTGCACTCCCGAGGATAGTACCGTAAGTTACCTTAGCCGCGTAGTCAGGACATATGCAGACGGACGTTTTCCTTTCCTTGTTCTCGTCGCTTTCGTTTTTACTATCACTGATCAACGAGGACTAATGCAAACTCACACTAGGCCGGACTGCACGCCGCAGCAGGCTGAAGGGCAGCCTTCTCACGCCGTGGAGACGCCAAAAGATTAGGTTTAAGTGGATCGATGGGGTGTTTTGGCGAACAGCTGTGTAGAGGAGTCGTTTTGGAGAGTTTGTCGAGGGTCTCGGAGAGAGGTGAAGGGATTGCACACCCCACCGGCCATACCAATTAAAACTAAGATGGAGCCTTGATAGGGACTCGAATCTTCCGTCTGATGAATGCTAATCTAATGAGAAGCTCCCTTAAGGGACGAGTTTTCCTTGGAAGTGCGAAGTGTCACGTCGGGTGTTGGAGAAGTGGAGGAGCTTCCGTTTGAATTAAGTGCCATGAACGGTGCTCCACTGCTCTGCGATGTCCTTGTATGCACGAGCCATTTTGACTGTTTATCACCCGCGAACGAAGTTAATTAGAGAGGTGATTATTTTTTCGTTTAAGATTCAAGT
>LQNS02278157.1:10771568-10786026 GCA_001587735.2 Parhyale hawaiensis
GTTTGAATTAAGTGCCATGAACGGTGCTCCACTGCTCTGCGATGTCCTTGTATGCACGAGCCATTTTGACTGTTTATCACCCGCGAACGAAGTTAATTAGAGAGGTGATTATTTTTTCGTTTAAGATTCAAGTATTTTATATTTGTTTGTCTGTCTACCCCAAAAAAAGGGTGAAGGAGTTGATCAATGTTCATATTTTTTCCAGCTAGTCAGCTGGGTTAACCTAGATGTGTATAATGCCAAAACTCTAAAGTAAGCTCGTCATCAAAAATGACTGCGTTGAAATATTCACCCCTCCGCGAATGATGTTCTTGCGCCCTTAATGGGTAATTCTAGTTGATATCCACCTTAAATTGTGGCAACCATTTACTGAAGTGAGCGGTGACAAGCGATTTAGAACAGCTGTGCACACTCTTTACTGTTTAGACTTTACGATGTAGACTTACAATAAGTGGCTCCTAGGCAGATGGAAGCTCAGAATAGCGCATAGGGCGACCTGTGTTCGATGCGGTCGTGCTGGAATAGAACTGCACGCAGTGCGAACGGTTGCATCGAGTTGCATTACAACAGAAACAGTGTAGGGTATAAAGTTGTATTGGGTTAAAATGAATTACCGTAAGAAAGACCTGAAAATTGCGCAGATTAAGGGTTGCCTTGCGTGAGGCGGCGGAGAGAACGAGTGAAATGTTAACGGCTGCACGGCCCCTGGTTGGAAGGCAACGGTAAATAGCCTGCGCAAAAGGTTGCGTGGGGTTCGGGTAAACGGCAGTGTTGGAAAGAGTTGCAGACAACGGAAATGGTTGGCTGGGGTGGGATGGTGATGGAAAGGAACTGGGAACAGGGATTGCTTTGATTGGGGCGACGGTGGGAAGGGGCTGGGAACAGTGGAAGGGGTTGCGTTGGGTGGGGCGACGGTGGGAAGGAGCTGGTAGGAGCGCAGAGGGTTGTGTTGGGTGGAGAGGCGGTGGGAAGGAGCTGGAATTCGGGATGAGCTAAGAGGGTTGTGTTGGGTTAGGCAGTGGTGGGAATTAGCTGGGAACAGCGCAGAGGGTTGTGTTGGGTGGGGCAGTGGTGGGAATTAGCTGGGAACAGCGCAGAGGGTTGCGTTGGATGGGGCAGTGGTGGGAATTAGCTGGGAACAGCGCAGAGGGTTGTGTTGGGTGGGGCAGTGGTGGGAATTAGCAGGGAACAGCGCAGAGGGTTGTGTTGAGTGGAGAGGCGGTGGGAATTAGCTGGGAACAGCGCAGAGGGTTGTGTTGGGTGGGGCAGTGGTGGGAATTAGCTGGGAACAGCGCAGAGGGTTGCGTTGGGTGGGGCAGTGGTGGGAATTAGCAGGGAACAGTGCAGAGGGTTGTGTTGGGTGGAGAGGCGGTGGGAATTAGCTGGGAACAGCGCAGAGGGTTGTGTTGGGTGGAGAGGCGGTGGGAATTAGCTGGGAACAGCGCAGAGGGTTGTGTTGGGTGGAGAGGCGGTGGGAATNGCTTCCGTTTGAATTAAGTGCCATGAACGGTGCTCCACTGCTCTGCGATGTCCTTGTATGCACGAGCCATTTTGACTGTTTATCACCCGCGAACGAAGTTAATTAGAGAGGTGATTATTTTTTCGTTTAAGATTCAAGTATTTTATAGTTGTTTGTCTGTCTACCCCAAAAAAAGGGTGAAGGAGTTGATCAATGTTCATATTTTTTTCCAGCTAGTCAGCTGGGTTGACCTAGATGTGAATAATGCCAAAACTCTAAAGTAAGCTCGTCATCAAAAATGACGGCGTTGAAATATTCACCCCTCCGCGAATGATGGTCTTGCGCCCTTAATGGGGAATTCTAGTTGATATCTACCTTGAATTGTGGCAACCATTTGCTGAAGTGAGCGGTGACAAGCGATCTAGAACAGCTGTGCACACTCGTTACTGTTTAGACTTTACGATGTAGACTTACAGTAAGTGGCTCCTAGGCAGATGGAAGCTGAGACTAGCGCGAGGGCGACCTGTGTTCGGTGCGGTCGTGCTGGAATAGAACTGCACGCAGTGCGAGCGGTTGCATTGAGTTGCATTACAACGGAAACAGTGTAGGATATAAGGTTGTATTGGGTTAAAATGAATTACCGTAAGAAAGACCTGAAAATTGCGCAGATTAAGGGTTGCCTTGCGTGAGGCGGCGGAGAGAACGAGTGAAATGTTAACTGCTGCACGGCCCCTGGTTGGAAGGCAACGGTAAATAGCCTGCGCAAAAGGTTGCGTGGGGTTCGGGTAAACGGCAATGTTGGAAAGAGTTGCAGATTACGGAAAGGGTTGGCTAGGGTGGGATGGTGATGGGAAGGGACTGAGAACAGTGGAAGGGATTGCTTTGATTGGGGCGACGGTGGAAAGGAGCTGGCAAGAGCACAGAAGGTTGCGTTGGGTGAGGCAGTGGTGGGAAGGAGCTGATAAGAGCGTAGAACGTTGTGTTGGGTGGAGAGGCGGTGGGAAGGAGCTGGGATTCGGGAAGAGCTAAGAGGGTTGTGTTGGGTGGAGAGGCAGTGGGAAGGAGCTGGAATTCGGGAAGAGCTAAGAGGGTTGTGTTGGGTGGGGCAGTGGTGGGAATTAGCTGGGGACAGCGCAGAGGGTTGCGTTGGATGGGCCGGGGGAGAGAAGGAGCGGAGAACAGTGGCAGGGGCTGCGTTGCGTGGGGCGGCGGTGGGAGGGAAACAAAACACATTGGTAGGGGCTCGAGGGGAGCAACAGGAAAGCTAATCTCGTTATGTGAATGAGCGCCGGTAACTCGATTAGTCGCGTCAATTACAGCGGAGGACAATAACAAGCGAGTCAAGGGATGCCTGTGACTGTACGCCTATGGCTGTGCACCTGTGACTGTACTGCACACCTGTATTTGTACTATACATCTGTGACTGTGCAGCTCGCCCATAGCTGTGTTTCTCTGACTGTAGACCTATGCTGCACAAACGTTACTGTGACTACACCTATAACTGTACTCCTGTGCATGACTGAAAACGATACAGCTGCACCTCTAACTGCACGAGATGCGTAAATAAAGCAATGAGACTGGTAGCAGCGCGTTGAATTTGGCTGCAAAGGCAGCTTGCCCTTCAGATGGGATGCAAGCTAACATCTGATGCCTGGTCAGTTCGGGTTTGAAATCATTCGAGTCAACAGGTGGTCTACAGCGATCAGCTTCGAGAACCTGATTGTTCGTTGCCATTAAGAAATGGGTGCCAGTAGTGGTAAGCAAAGACATGCTATTAAGTTCTGTTTCCAACTAGAGCATAATGCAACAAACGTTTAGTAAGTTTCAGCAAACTTACGGAGATACGGTAGTGTTTTATCAGAGGCCCAGGTTTTCAAGCAGCTGAATGTAGTCTGAAGGCCGAGACTTGAGCGACGATGAACCTCGCAGTGGAATACATTCAACTGCAAAAACTAATGATAATGTCGAAAAATCCGAAGTATTCTGCGTTCTGCTTGGTGGTTAACCGCCAGAATGATCGAAAACGACTTGAATTTTACATTCACAGCCTTTAAAAGATTTTTAAAGTTCTTGAAAGACTGGAGGAAAGAGTAATACCTGAGACCGACCGTCCTGAACACCTAGGTGCTGCATCACAACAATGCGTTTTGCCACACATCGATTTTAATCATTAATTTTGGGCAAGTACAAATACCATTTTGGGACTCGGGAGGACATTGAACAAGTTGTGACCGACCAGCTGAAGAATATTCAACTAAACTGAGGTCCATTGCTGCAATGAAGAGAAAGAAAACCGTCCCCAGCCCTGGGTGGCTTCACAAGGGAACTACCAAAGGGACAATGTAAAAATATAAATGCACTTAAACAAATATATCATAAAACGTCAGTCTCATTATTTTATTTACGCCTGCATACATTTTTATCTTTGAACGCTGCAGTGCACAACCCTTCCGTTTAGATGTTTTTCTTGTCTCTTATGGCACACGGATGTACCCCGCAATCTCTTGTTATCGGAACGAGATGCTGAGTGCCAATATTTGGTTTTATTGAATTTAATCTCTGCGTAGTATGATGTAGCTGTATTACAGTTGCGGCTTTTCCACCCGAGACGTAAGACGTTTGCGCATTTTGGTTACAGTAACTGTGTCTACTGTGCGCTGTGTTTCATTACTTCGCTGTTGTTGGATTTCAGCTTAAACCATCAGTAATACTGTACGTTTGTTCGCCAGTACCAGAGTGCTCTAACTGCATCTTTTGCTTGAACAACTAGACAATGTATTGGCAAATAAGTCTGAAAGTTGGGACAGATTTTTGTATAGGTGTGTAACACATTTTTTTTTACAGAGGATGGTGAATCTATGACCATAGGCACTGTATACTTTCGTATGGGAATTGACGGAAACTAATGTAGGCCTATATCTAATATGCAGCTTATGTTTGGCATCTAAACTGTATGTATGATGCTGAGAAGCAGGCTTGGCTATGAGCCACTAATAAAAACCGGAGAAAACCGCAAAGTTTTCCAACTTTATTGTGTCATATCACGATGACCATTAACGTTTCAATTTATTTTTTAAATAAAATGTCGCTAAAAAAGCCTGTGCAAACACATGCGAGCGTGAAGTTAATAATCCACACACAGCCGGGCGTTTACTTAAGTGGCGCTGCGATTGGCTGGGAGAAGCCTTTCATGGTATGCAAGGCAGCCTGTCATTGGCTGCCTCACCCAAGATGGCTGCTGTCGAATCGTGGTGGCGGATGGCCTGCTCTGCTTCCACTATTGACTCCGCAAATGTGGGTGGCTATGCAGCGCTGCGCGTCGGAACACGTAGATCAATGGTATTTTTTGCCCTTACAAGTAGTTAATCATTGGTTCTAATGTATCTCCCAGCAACAGTAGATTAGAACAAAACAGTGCTATAAGCAGCCTACCACCCAAACAAAATGTAAGGACGCCGCCCAGCAGCTAAATTACGGTTTAGCTTCTGTGGCGACTCTGATTTTTGATAGGGCAGGTATGCGCGGGAGTCTCTCATTGGCTGTTTAATGAAACAGTGCCTCTCATTGGGAGTGTGGGGCGCTGGAGCTAGTGGCTGGGTGACGCGGCTTGTTATAATTGTTCCAGTGCTGGATGTTTCACCTTGAAATATTTTCTTTTGAATTTGGCACGATTTCTAACTGATGGTGAATGGTTTGAGCTACACACGGTTATGTATACTACGTAAAACTCAAATGAACGTGGTGGCCCTTAGCCAAGTCTGCCTCACAGCGCCTCATTTGTACGTTAGCTACGCAAACTGAAACAGTGCTTCTCGGATTACAAAACTTTGTTTCGTTGATCAACGTTTGTTTTCTAAGATAGAATCGTTCAAATAGTGTTACCTATATTTACACTACTTGATTATTTACTGCACGTGATCAGAGTTGATGCGAGAGGCAATAGTGCTCGCTTAAACATTTGTGTTTCTTAGACATTTTAAAGAATGCTCTTCCTGCGAGAAACAAAAGCTTCACTTCGTATAGAGAAACTCAATTACTGCACGTACGAGAAGTTTTTCTTTACAATGCCTACTGTATGATAACAGCCAATTGAAATAATTTTCGTACCCATCACTATAAAAAATCTGCATGAAGGTGGCACACTCGGTGAGCTTACTGGCTCGTCAGAGAGTCGGTGATCCTGGCTTTGCTAGCCGCGAGTTAACTGCTCGTAATTATTCCTCTATATAAGTTAGTGCAGGAGAGCTGGCGTCGCCGTCAGACACAGTAGCGTGTTGCAGAAATATGCATACCTTCACTTAATTAATAAGAGGGAACTGGCGGGGCGGGTACAGAGCCGCGTGCCAACACTGCCGATATTGCATACTTTGTTGGAGCTTTGACACTGCCTTTGACAACCAAGCGAAGCTGCTTGCGCTCTCCCTGTCGCCAGATTAAATAGCTATGCTGTGGCACTGCCAAAACTGTGCATACCGCCAGCTGCAGCTCGATCTGACGTCGGGCAAGAAGCGAAGCTTACAAACGCCACATCCATCGCTTTACAGTTCATTGGAGGACAACGGAAATTGCGTCTTTGCTAAATTAAGGTAGCAAACTTGCGTCTGGATATGCGCCAGATGTGCAGATGACGATGCAATTGTTCGCAAACGAGCAACTGCTACCATAAGCATAATCAGTGTTACGTGTACGCGAAATGGCCGTAGAAGATGGGCTACTAGTATACCACAAGCATAAAACAGTATCAAATGTGAGCACAGTAAGATAAGATGTCGCTACCATGATGAAGGAAACCATATCACCTATATGAGTATGAGGGCAACGACCATAGATGATGCGCTACAGCGACGAAGTAGGACATAGAAATCGTATAATAACGGCCCCACACATAAAGCTAACTCTTCCATAAGTTATATATGAGCATAAATATGTTGTTGCTGTCGGGCAGGTTTATTGCTAACCATGTACCACGAGAGACTGGGTGGAAGGAGATTCATGGCAGGGTAGGCGGAACGCGTAATTCATAATACGTTTCAGTTTATGGTATTTTACAGAAAGTAGACAGCTTCCCCGCAGGGAAGAGCATTAATTACATTTTTAAACAGTTCTGTTCAAGGTTTTCAGCTGTATACCTATTTCTACTTTCTTCGGCTACATTATGTCATAGAGCATGTATAATTTAGGATTTATCTAATAGTATAAAGTCGACATAATAAGAATTTTAACGTTTAACAATAGACTGTACAAGCGAATAGAGGGAGTTTCCATGGGCTCCACATTTAGCCCCTCTCTAGCAAATATCTTTCACTGCCATCACGAAATTCTCTGGCTCAACGACTGCCCCTAATGACTTCAAACCGATCCACTATAATCGTTACGTAAATGACACTTCCTTTATATTCAAGAATCAAACAGATTCTGATTTATTTCTGCAATATTTGAATAGCAAACATACAAACTTCAAGTTCACTGCCGAAAACCAATCAAATAATTATTTAACCTTTCTAGATGTTCTAGTTACCAACCAAGACTCTACATTAACCACTGGAGTTTACAGAGAAAATCGACATTCTCAGGCCTCGGAACCAGTTTCTTCAGCCACTGCTATGACCAATTCAGAATTAATGTAATAAAAATCTTACTATTTCGAGCATACCATTTGTCTTCGTCCACTTCGAACGAAGTGGACTTTCTCCGAACATTCTTCAAAAAGAACGGCTACCCGCTCCATGGACCTCCTGGACCACTACTGCAAATTGTTCCACGACAAGCTGTTCGATCCTGGCATTAACAAACCCTCGGTCCGTAAATTGGACTTCTTTCACTCGCTTCCGTACTACAACGAAACCTCCGTTAGTGCAGTAAAATACTTGAAAGCGTTCCTCTCTGAAGACTACATACATATAAAAACTACAAATTTTCCTTTAAAAACACATTCACCATAGGGTCCTACTTCAAATTTAAAGACCACCCCCCCCACACCACTGCAGTCCAGTGTTATCTATCGTTATCAATGCCAGGCCTGCAGAGCCTCTTATATCGGCAGCACTGGACAACACATCAAAGCCCGTATTGACAAACATTTAGGTGTATCCAGTCGAACCGGCTTACCACTTGCGAAACCCTCACAGTCAGCCCTCCGCCTACATGCCTAGAAAAATAACCATCCCATCGGCAGGAACAACTTCTCAATCATAGACTCTTTCAACCCAATTCAGCTCACAACATTAGAGTTGCTCCACATCCATAGAACAAGACCTAGCCTTAATATTATGACCTCAGCTGTACCGCTGCACACTGTCCATGCTTAGCCTCACATCTGCCGACTGTACAGGAGCTGACATCCAGCCCCACCGCGTAGCTCTATTCATTCGCATTTCATACCTCCCCCCCGACATTATCAACGCTCCTCTCACTGATTTAGAGATAAAGAATTTTCTTATTTTTATTTTGTATAGGTTTTAGTTTTTCTGATGATACGATTATCTATCCCGAAACGTTAAAAATTTTTATTATGTCAACTTTATACTATTAGACAATTATCCTTGTTTAGTTCATTTAGGATTTATTCCAATTGTCGATTTTGTGATTTGATAGGATGGACTGATAATTAACTCTTTCTTCATTTCCCTACTTCTCCTAAGTCTTTATTCTGTTTTTGGCTGTTCCCCTCTGTGGTAATAGTACGCGAGTTTCTCATTTTCTTGAATGCTGAATGTCCATTTTTTTTTAATATGACGGGAACTTGAGAGTGATATAAAATATTAGAAATTTATTACAATTATAAACTGATAACAACGATGTAAAATTCTGCAGTGTTTACTCGCGAGTGTAAAGTTTAGTTGTAATATGTATCGGCCGCGTACACAGTCTCTGATGTCTGTTGATCGTCGGTAGAAACTGAATGCTAATTTTTTCTAAGGCTCATATAAAGGAAGTGTCACTTAGTCTTCACTCCATGTGCGTTCACTGCAGACAAGTATTAGTTGAGTTGAGTACAGTAGCACAGTGCTATGACTCTTTCACTAAGGATTCAAACTCAAGTGCTTATCATGACCGCAAAGAAGAACGGGACTCCCTAGTTGCCACTGCTATGAGATACAATGTTTTCAAGAATACTTCACTGTTCTGAGCGAAATGGAAAGTCGAAAAGAAATTCGCTTTCGTCACTGGTGCTGACTAACATTCCAGTATTTCTTCAGCGTTCAGTGCAGACCGGCAGGACGAAAGTTCGCTTCTCGTCACTAATGTAGGCTATAATGCTAACGCCCTGGCGGACTATCAGTGGAATAGCATCGTCAGCGCAGAGAATAATAGAGGCAGGGAGTTTATTGGAGGCAGGGGTGACAGGCTGGAATGCGTTTGAACAAACGCTGCAGTTGCATCACCCTGCCTTCCTGTCGAGTCTTTCGCGCTTCTTTTTTGCGTCTGTAAATTGCGCTACTCCAGCTCAAAGAATACATGCAAAATGCCGCGATGTAATGAAAGGACAGGTATTTACGACGGGTATTCGTGCTGCGCCGCCGTTGAGCAAATGAAGGGCTGAGTTGTGCTCACGCACCCAGGGAGGGAGAGGGGGGGGGGAGTTGGAAGGTAGGGAGGTGGTACACCAGCTTCAGTGGATAGCTATTGAGATCGAGGTTCTGGAGGTCTTTGCTGGTTTATTGCGTGTGACTACCAATGCAGCACCGCTGTCTTCTAACCTCTCAGTTCTTGGGACGGCCTGCAGTTTGTTGCGTTGCTTACCTAGCGGCAGAAATCTCCAGTTAAGTCAACTGAGAACTTCAGTCAATCTCGTTTTGAAGACCAGAGAAAATGGTTCTTCGTACTAAATACTGTATTCTGCAACGGAACTCTCCACACACAGGCAGAGCCTGATAACGTTAAAAGTTTATATATATATATATATATATCTTTAAAGAGGTCAGTCTAAAAAGAAATCGCATTAAGTTGACCTTTTCATGGGTAAATTGAAACTGTGTGTAGTTACTGTACTGAATACCTCAAGCAAAACCATTTGATCGGTGGCTCACTCACTCGCAGTGGGCTGAGGATTGGCCGTTGGGTTGATTAGGTTCGTCCATCCTATTTTATGATGACCAGCGCTCCCAGACGACCCTGTAGGTTACTTTAGCCATAGCTATGCGTTTGAGACACCGTGTTCTTTCATGGCCACTTCGCTTCTTTCCGCTTTCATGCTCCTACTGATATTACATTCCTCTGTGCTTCCTTTTCTTTTCTGACTTTCTGTTCCCATCTGTTTGTTGATCCTGTGAGGGAACAGCCTCTTGCTTCGGTTCCACCTTTATCTTATCTTGACATAGTATGTGTCTCTTCCTTTTCCTCTTTTAGGACAACTAACCTGTAATAAATTAGGCAGGCTTATACAATAACTTATATAATAACGAGATAAGCTCTCTGAGGGCGCATATCTACCTATGCCAAGAAGCGTAAAGCGAAAATTTCAAATTGGTTCTGAATCGTGGATTTTTTTTATCATCACCAAAATTTAATCCTTTGTTTCTCGTAACATTTCTAATAGCTCCTGTAAATTTATTGACGATCTGTCAATAACTTTTTGTTTTATGCTCTGGTAAACAAAAAGACTGACACGCACACAAACGGACGAAAAGATCAACTCTAAAACTTGATCATTATTCTCTTATGAAAATATTTTCATTACTTTTGAGTTATAGTACTGACAAACAAAGATACACATTGAGAGAAACGGACGAACAGATCTTCACAAAAAATTTGATCATTTGTTGCTCGTAACAATCAAACTATTCCCTGCAAGTTTCATGATCCTTTCATAAGTTTTTGAATTATTTTGCCAATAAAAAACACAGGTAGACTAACAAGCAGTGGAACGAAACTTCACCAAAGGTTAATCATCTTTGTCTCCAAATATACGAACCAATCCCTGCAAGTTCCATGAAGATCCGTCCATAAATTTTTGAGTTATCTTGGCGACAAACAAACAGCCTCCGACAAAAACATAACTTACTTGGCGGACGGTCCTGATCTATGTTAAATGAATTTCCGTTTTTTACTAATAATTAAATTTTTTACGTCGCCAGAAACAGTTTATTTCTCGGTTGAGGTGAGTGTTTTGTTAGAAAAAATTTCGTTGGAATTTTATCAGTCGCCCTTAGGCTCTATTTGTGATTTTGAGTTGGTTGCCAAGAATACGGCAGTCTCTGGTTCAGATCAGAAGAGAAAACAAGGTTATAACCATACGATAAAAGTAAAGGCAACTTGGCGGCCCCCTACTGGGAAAGCTAGTGGCAGTGGTTCGTGCTGCAGATATAGGCCAACAGACCCCTTGGGTAACAAGGCGCTTGAGTACCCAACTCTTCGGTGACTACTGCATTGACTGGCTCTCCAAATCATGGGACTGGATTTGTTGCTACTCATACAATAACTTTTGATCATATCTAGGCTACTTTTTCACATAACGTTGGTCTTCCGTCAGATAAGCATGGCTAGAGTAACCCTGAGTAGTTACCGTTTTCCCGCTGGAGGCTCATTGCTGTGCAAACTAAACATGTGATGTCAATACCGTGGACTAATATTCAGCATTTGTCCCCAAACGTGCCAAGAACGCCAACCGTGTAAATCTTCTTACCGTCCAACCGAACCGAAATGCGACATTTTAAATATAGTTATTCCTAAGAAAATTATTATTAGTGTGGGCTGTGCATGATTTATTTTTAAGGCACTTTCACACTACAGGCTTTTGATGCCTTTGCAGCCTGTCGTGCATCTTTTGTTTTGCTTCCTTGTAAAAAATACACGAGTGCACGATTTTTTTATTACTCTATTTCGCTCCATATTGGGAGAGATGTCAGAAACCTCACTAGCAACTATTGCAGATACGACGGGTAACATGTTGGCCATTCCACCAGTCACACACCGATCATGCTAGCAGCAACAGCGCTCCCTCACGCTTTAGTCTTAGCTGTCACTTACGTACCTTAAACTTACCAAAGAATGTAATCATGTACCATACTTATTGTGCTTCCTTTTATTTCAGACCAGATACATACCTGATGATGGCCCCAGTTGTAGATGGCCGAAACGTTGTATTTTATATAGCATGCACCTACTTTCACTCCAGAATTGTTCTTTTTAAAATCAGCAATGAAGAGAAATGTGTTTTTAGAAACGTGGAGAAAGCTATTAAATCCTTTGCATTCTTTCAGTAGACACACAGTATACGTGTGTGTTTACCCGGACACTACAATTTTTTTTGTGCTGCATACGGGAATAAAAGACCATGGGAAAACCCGGCTGTAGCTTGCTGAAGTTTTCCAAGGTTGTTTATTTGAATTCTGCACTACTATACGGCACGTTTTCTATTTATACTTGAGTATCCGCGCTGTCCAAAATTACAGCGAGGGGTTTGTGAAGATCCGTCTTCATTTATTTAAAATACTTTCGCTACTAATATGCTTCTGGAGGATACGCTACAACAGCCAACTAAAATTATCATAAGACATAAGTGTTCCCTCTTTCAATTCATCTAAGCGGCGCAATCGTCACAGACAAAAGAAGACACAGACAGGCAGTATTCAGCATTATTACAAGAAAATTTTGGCTGAATGATGACGTCACAATCGTCAGTGTTTTATTTTCATCAGGATATAAGTTTCATCTACACAGCTCCAGCCACTAAAAATTTCGTTGATGCTCAGTGGATAAATAGATCTGAACACAGAAGGCTTTTTAAAATAAAATTATCCCGAGAGTCATTCTCCATACTTTCAAAGACATTAAGAAGAGATAGGGCCTAGTTAATTTTTTTCATTAAATTTAGGACTTCGGTAATATTTTCTAGTTCTGCTCGGTCCAAATGTTTTTCTCGTTATATAAAATTGTTCATAGCACAACGTTGATGGCTGAACGATGACGTCATAGAAATCTCGAGACAGAGCTGATCGAGCTTGCCTTAGAACCTGTCAGACTGTAGTTTCATTAGTCTGTGCAGTCGCCTCCACATTAGATGACATGCAGAAAAAAAAAACCTTACATTGGCAAGCAGCAAAACAATACCGAATTGAATTATATTTTCTGCCGCGTATACTACCTACTAAAGAATAAGCCTTCACTAGATCTAAGTTTTCTGTTGAAGCGAAAACTGCTCCGTCAAAGGAAGACAGCAAGCTGGAAAAATAATTGTGTCAACTGTCCCGTGAAAAATCATCTGTCTGTACTTCGCTGATCATCTACAGAATTTATACGTCGTGAACTAAGTGCAAACATATGCTTCGATACATGGTAAAAGTTATAAAAATCAGACTCAATGGCAGCGCGAAAAGAAGCTGTGAATATCTTTATTGTTTCGATTCAACAAGTGTTTCAAGCAAGAAGTGCATTCAGATAAAGGAATGAAGATGGCATTTTTACCATCTTCTTCAACGTGGTCATCGATCTCTATGAAAATGCAACCTAATTACAAAATTTACAACCTGGCCTCTTTTTCGCCTATTTCATTAAAAGCGTGGCACTAAACATACAAATATATAAATACAAGAGGGCCCAGCCATCAAAAATGACGGCAATAAGTTTGTTATTCATCTTTTTTTGTTGTTCCTGCTTCCGGTACAGATTTTACTATAAAATAGGTCTCATACCTGTAGGCTTGCGCTTCCAGTTAAGAAACGAAAGCTGCGGTGCCATGAGTTTTTCAGAGCAAAATTTCCCTCCTGCAGGTAAATGGGCCGATATCAGTTCGAAAATGCTCGAAAGTTGACCAGCACCAAGAAAACACAGTTCAATCAACAGAATTCACCGGAAATGCCCAAAGTTTACTGTAACCTGGATACCAGCAGATAGTTGAACCTTCAAGAATTGAAATTTGGCTGCAATGTGAAATACGAATATTTCGACTTTCAACTGCTGCTAAGAAATTTAGCCAAGGAAAACATAAGTGAAATTATTTATGCGCTATAGGAATGAAAACTCCAACCAAGACTTAGCCAAGGAGCTTCAATGGGAGGAGTACGCGCAAGCCTTCCCTGGGCGAGTAAACACATGCTTTGTCACGTGACTCAAGCTGGCGTTTGGAGATCTTGAAGTGGCAGTGGTCAGCACATATAGGTAGTTAAGGAAGATACAGACAGGCAGTTCTTCAATATTTTTGCAAAGACAATCGTGTCTGAAGCTTTATATCCCAGTGGTCACTCTGTTGCTTTCATCGTCAGATGGTATACAGGATACAAGTTTCCTTAACATATTCCATCCGCTCGGAATTTCATCGGTGGTTAATGGCTATAAAATTTGAGCTCAGAACTCGTTGCTATATACGCTGCATGAGGCAATGCCGCTCTCTGATTGGATAAGCCACTCAGCCAGTTTAAGGGAAAAGTTTACTCGCAACGCTCCCGTAGGATAAATAGATAGGGTGCACTCCTCTCTGTTAGAACCTCCTTGGACTTAGCCTCTTTAACTGCTACGAAGAAATTCAGCTAAGAATTATGCGACATAGCTTATGCCCGAGAGGATCAAAAGCTTTTTGAAATATTCCGCTTTGCATCTATCACGCTAAAAAGAAGAATCATAAAATCAAAGAGTACCGAGCTACTTTTCAAAACGAAACGGGCTTCAGAAAATGCAGTAATTCCACTTTGACGCATATACATATCATAATCTATATTTGTCATCGAAATACCAAGGGCTGCGTCTTCATGGTATCTCAACTTGTTTTTAACAATCGATAAATTTTCTCCCGCCTAAATCCTTAAGAGCGTGACTGATGGAAGGACCAACCACAGACCAAGCAAGCAAGCTATAGGAGCAAGCATTCAACAACTGTGTATTATTGAACTAGTGGCCCGAGCCGTCATTATAAATAACTAGACGACCCGTGACCCGTTGGGTCGTTGTCACGATCGTCTTGTCTGTCTTTCGTGCCCATTTTGCTTCCTTCTCACCAGTTAGCTACTCATACTGATCTTTCTTCAATCTGTTCTTCTTCTTTCCCAACTTGCTGTTCCCATG
>LQNS02278157.1:10851464-10877616 GCA_001587735.2 Parhyale hawaiensis
ATGTGGCGCACAGCAGAGGTGTGACAGCACAGGCCGGTGGTGGCGATGTGGCGCACTGCAGAGGTTTGACAGCACAGGCCGGTGGTGGCGATGTGGCGCACTGCGGAGATGTGATATCTCAGGCCGGTGGTGGCGATGTGGCGCACTGCAGAGGTGTGACAGCACAGGCCGGTGGTGGCGATGTGGCGCACTGCAGAGGTGTGACATCACAGGCCGGTGGTGGCGATGTGGCGCACTGCAGAGGTGTGACAGGACAGGCCGGTGGTGGCGATGTGGTGCACTGCAGACGTGTGACAGGACATGCCGGTGGTGGTGATATTGAAAATTTAGTTTCCCAATGCTGTGCATTTTTGAATGAAATTAAAGATGAAGAAGGTGGGTGCTCTTGGAGTGTGTTGCTGAAATGACGACTTAAAGTATGATCCACGGGTACAGATCTGACTGCAGAGAGAGTCTTATTTTTATCGCATCGAGGAAGACTATAACCACAGTCGCATTGTCTTATCTTCTTAACGAGCGCCGGTGTCTTCAAATTCCATTCGCGTTGTTCTTTACCTTAGTCTTCTTGCTTCTGTTAGACGTCTTCAGTGTTGGTCAAATTTTTGACTAGTATATATTATAATTCTGCTTGGGGCTATCCGTCCGTCTGTACGTACGTCCCTGTGTCTGTACGTTACGCTTTTCACTATAAGCGGAAAATTCAATTTATAGAAAGCTCTGTGTTCTTCTCAGGAAGGAATTTCAACCATTGCTGTTTTCTTTCGGCTCACTCATGAAGAAATTTTGTCAGTTTTGATGCAAAGACATGAAGTTCATTTTACACGTATCATGCATACGCATTTCCAATTCATAAAATATTCACTTTGCTGGCGTTGCATGACGATCTATGTATGCGAAAATCCGTAGTCTGGATACGGCGCAAAGCGAGCTGTTCTGGACTGCTTCACTCTAAAGTATTTTTAAAGTGAAAGTATGATGTTTCAAAAAATCAAGTAAACTGACAGAAAAGGGGACTCGGCAGCAAGGATTGATTAGTGAAAAAATGGGCTGAGTGGTGTATATTATGGTGAAGTAATCGCACGAAATTGAACAGAAAAATGATGGGATGGTAAAAGGAACAGCCACGGATCACGCTGTCGAACCAAAATCATCAGATACACCAATGAAAAATGATATTGTTCAGGATGTGAAAGGCTAAATAATATTATCTCCAGAAGGTGAGAAACACAGCTCTACGAAGTCGTATACATCTAGATGAAGAGCAATGAAAAAATACTTCCGAAGAATGAGACGGCTATATTTTTTTTGCTATCTTTATGTCTCTATCATGATGTACAAGTGCGAATTCTTTGCTGGTAGAACATTCTGAGATCTACCGGTGAACTACGTTAAGCACCTTGCGAACGAGTCGGAACTCGGAAGCGCTTCACGTTCTTGGAACAGATGTTTCTGTGCGCGTGATAAAAGCTTAATCTATGAACACATAACGATTCCATATAGGACCCAATGAGAATTGAAACTCAATAGAAATTACGAGAGAGATTCGATACTGAGCAGCAGGCCTTCGCTGTAACGGAATAGCTGCAGCGGGGGGGGGGGGTGTTTAACACAATAGTATTAGACAAGATGAATTTGCATCCCCGGCGGCGTAATCGGAAGAGGAGGGAGAAACGTTCACGGTTGCAGCAGACTTGAGGTTAGATGTCTTTCATCACGGAAGTTGTCTATAGGGTAGGTTAGGTGAAAAGAGCTGCATTTTGTCGAATCAAAATGAGTTATAATAGCTTAGCTTAGGACCGCTACGTTTAATACAGTGAGAACAATAACTAAACCGTGGAATTGCACGGGTCCTGCTAGTTTTGAGAATTGAAGTGTTTCACTGTTTTATTCGAATCTGTCAGTATACATGCCACTCGGTATTTACAGCAGCGCCCTTAGTAAATTTCTGCCACGATTTGAGATTTTTTTGTGTGTTTTAAAGACAAAAGGAATGTATTCTCGAGCTAATTCTGTCCAGAATCGTGGGGACGGCAATGAATTGCCGAAGCGGATTTGACCTCGCCTTCCTATTGATTATGGAATAAATGAACAATCCGGCATGTGCTATTTTACAATACAGCCTTCATAGCATAATCAGTAACACCATTTAATGTCGTAATATTTGGAGCCCAGATACTCTTGTAATGTTAGAAATTTCATAGCCATGCACGACGCGTCATTAAGATCTGCTACATGCTGGGAACGCTACAGCTTCATCTGCTCGCTTGCTTCTACCGTCGTCACTTTTGCCATTGTTGCCGCTCGCTGACGTTCCTTGTCCCTAAAACAGCCTGAGCATTAGCTGTGCGCCAGAAGAGAGCCGAGTTTTGGCGGAGGCTGCAAAAGTGCATGCAATATCTGTAGCGCCGAGAAGATTGGTGGAGCAATAGAGGCCTTGTTGCCCTGCTATAGTTGGCTCGCTCTGCTGCTCCGGACTTCGTGTCTGTCAAATTGACCTACTAAAAGAAAGCTAACTTACTTTCTTGTAGAAATTCCGGCTCGTCGGCTGTAGTTGTTTCATTTTCTTGGCTGATAATGAAAGTCGGTAATCTAAGAGTTTTGATATAGAGGCTACAGCTGCGTGTGCAATGTCACCGTCTTACCCGAACTTTCGGAAATTCTAGGTGAGATGCTGGGCGTGTTTTGTGGATTGTAGCATCGAGCTCCGGTAGGGCTTATTGTGTCAAAATTCCTCAGCCTTGCCATCATCATTTTTATTATTTGCAGGGGGGCTACTCTCGTGATTAGTGCATGTAAACTGCAGTTGATAGTATGCTGTTACACAAGGTGTATAGTGTGTTCGCGTTTAAAGTGAGTAGCCATAATTAGTTTTTAGAAATATGAGGCCCGGATACGTGCGCATGGATGACCGCAGTTGCCAAACTACTCATCCGATTATGTTACCGTGACTACAATTTGATAACTCCAGAGAGATAGGAGTCCTTTAGGGAAGATATTAGAAACAATGCTGCTCCTACGAAAAACCGAAAGTTTCATTGGGCCTCGTAGGGATGAAGTATTTGCACCTAATGGTTAAAATATATACGTCATTGTGGCCTCAATCTCACTCACTATTATCTCACTTAGGATTGAGGGAAACATCAGAAACTTACGCTTGTCACTTTCTGTAGTGGCAGGACTGCTGTGACAGCTTGCACTGTAAACCATCTTTTTGGATCGTGCGGCACTGTAATTGCCGAAGCCATGCTTGCGGCAACGTATTCGGGCAAGTAGCCTAGTTGCTGTGGAAGTTCTTCGTACGTGTGCACCGGATTTCGTAGCGCATCGCAGTTAAGCATAGGGTAAATTTTTTTGAGAAGCCTTAAGGTTACTAGGTTGAAAGCCCCGTTTGGCTCCTTCGGAGGACGACAGCAGCACTCGACGAAGCCCGATGCCCGCCTAAGAGATGAGCTCACTAACGAAGACCTGGAGCTCTCCAGGTTCATTTTTTCTATAGGCTCTACTGATAGTAATAGTCTCAAGTAAGATAAAAGTATACTTTATACGTTGAATGCGTTAACTTTTTGCTCCTGAAACTGGGATTACACGCCAGCAACTCTAGAACTTTGAAATATAGGACGGTTTCTATCAGTGTCTGTACCTATAGGAGCTCAGTAAAAAATCTTACATAAGAAAGAAGGAAATAATTTATATATAGAACCCTTGTAATAGGTATCTTCTTACACGGCAAGTATAGTAGTGGACTCCATGATGGTGGTCTACGGTTAAATGGGTCCTGCATGATTTTTAAATATAGAGCATGAGGTGCCGTAAATAATACCGCATGTAAGTAAATTGAAAGTCAGGTTGCAAGGCTCGTAAGTTTCAATTTGAGAGTGATTGTTTTTCAAATGTAACTACCTACTATGAATCGTGTGGCTTTGCGCTAACGGTTGGCAATGAGCTAAATGTTTATAGGTAAGAATGGTAGCAGTGCTGTTATATTGCTTTAATCACTTTCCCTTGCATTGAATCCTTTTCCTTTCCTGAAACGCGTGATTACTTTAAGATGAGACTTGATTGAAAATAATCGTCTACAGACTTCTAAATCCCAAAGTAGAACTGACGAATTGAAATAATCGATAAAACAAAAATAGGGGGAGGGGAAGAGGCTCAGAAGAGGTTCTATGCACTAATGTTACTTCTGTCTTCTTTTTCCCGCACTTCCGTCTCTTTCAGTTGCGTTGCGCCTGATATCCCGGCCAGTAATAGCGTCGTAGGTCAAGATTACGATATGTAGAACTCACCTGGGGAGTTCACTATCAAATACAGACCATTCGGCAGTGATGCCACGTTTCTAAAAAAACCTGAAACGTGTGATTACTTGAAGATGAGACTTCATCGAAGAAAAAAAAAATCGTCTACAGACTTCAAAATCCCAAAGTGATACTGACGAATTGAAAGCATTCCTCTAGCAAACTGTTGTTGGCCAGTGTAAGGGGCATACAGGAGAACTGGGATTAAAATCTCTCTTAACTAGCTGCCGGCACTCTGTCTCTGTACGTTAAGTGATCTCAACGGTCCCCGGAGCCATTGCAACCATTTTGCGCACAATTTATGGAGGTCAGTTTGAGTGACACAAGGTCGGCGTCGTCGCTGACAGCACTTTGTTGCCTGAGTGTCAGCCGTGTAGAGCACCTGCAGTCAATTGGCGCTCAGCTTCCGTCATTTGTTTCCGGCGTCGCCGCCATTACTCACAGCTAGTAGGTGCGGGCGGGCGTTGCTGGGCGAGATGGTGCCTCGTTTCTGCAAGACTCGGCGCAATTGTTTGTGTGGTGCATGCTTGCATTGCCGCCCTGCTTTCTTCAGAGGACGCTTCGGCCATCTCTATTTCTGCTGTGCATGGGGCTCGTCTCCTTTTTGAGAGAACTGACTAGGATCCGTGAGCTGATGTGTTTTCTAACCCACGTTACTTTCCTTCCCCCCAATACGGCTTTGTTGCTTTCCACTCTCATAGTACTTCTGATTATGCTTGGCCTTTTTGTTTCTTCTTGCCTGACTTGCTCTACCTTCTCATGAGCGTTGATCTAGAGTGGGATACCCCCGGTGAATGGGTTGTATGTTTTTGTCGACTTACTCAATGTCTCTTGCTTTTTCTCTTTAAACACCATTTGTGGTGATTAGGGAGCTTAACCTAACATCTATATGGGTATTTTCCGACACGGAGAAGAGCATAAATAGATTAGTGGTCACAGGGTTATGTTGATTAGATTCGCCTATCCTGAGTCATACAGGGTGCCGCCCAGAGTTACGTATCCTTCATGTTTGTTAGATGATCGGGTTCCTTCCATCTATTTTCTTACCCCTCCCTTCTGCCTTTCTTTTTCTTTTGGGATATGCTGCTCGCATTCATGGTTGTTGTTTGTTCAGCTGTTCCTAGTTTTGTTGGACATGCTACATGTCTCTTGTTACTTTTCTTTTTGACTCCAAATAGTTACGGATAGGGAGTCTTGAACGTGGACTGTAATAGATTCCTCAATATGACAGGGCGAAAGGTCACATCATATTAGCGTGACTGTAGCCAAAAAATAATTATGGTACTGTATCCATTAGATACTGCATCAGTGCTTCTTCATTTACATGATTTTCTGTCAGTGCGAACTTTTGAGGGTTCTTATACCAAGATTGCTGTTCTTAAATACGACCTTTATTGCTTTCGACAGAGCCCCTGACAGTCTAGTGTTCGCTGCTGCTTGGGTGCAAATGGCTTTGCTAAAAATGACCTCAATACTAAAATCTGACAATTGTGGTTTTTTGCGTTGTTTTAAGTCATTGGTTTTGGTAATACGAGTGTAATGCAAATAGATTCATACTGCTTATAGCTTCAGTGACGATAGTATAAATGTGTTCGGTATTTACGGTACACTATCCAGGTTGATTACAAAACTATTGGACTTGAATGAAAAATAATCGTTGCGAAAGAAACGTCTTGTCGCGGTTGCGTATACCTGCTGGACAGGTCCATCATGTGCTGTTGTTGGGACTTTAGTTTAAAGTTTAAAGTTAATCTGCAGTTAATCTCCCATCTGGGGGCATAGGCTGGATCATAGGACTAAGTTAGTTAGTGGTGATGGAGCATTGACTCCAGGGGGTTTGTATAGGTTACCTAAGTCCAATGCAGACGAGAAGCAAAACTTGCCGAAAGTGGCATTTCGCCAGCAAATGTTCTACCAGATTGAGCGGAAAAGTTGCCTGAGGAGCGAATTCAGCAGGTTAGGTCTAGGTCAATCTTCATAGTACCTTTCGAGCACTTCAAAGCAACTTGCAATTCAGTTTTCCCTGCTATCTGTTCACTACTATGGTATGTAACGCCTCGTTTTTTTTAATTGTAACTGCAATGTCAAAGGTATAAAATGCAATTGTCTCCAGGTTACAATGATGATAGCCGTAGAAAACGTACATCTCAAAGTTTTGTTTACGAACTATTAGATAGTACAAAGCATTTAATTGCTGACTGCAGTGCATAGTGAATAAAAAAGGAAACCGACGTGTAAACAAACTATAAATTATATCAAATAAAGATTTACAATTTTTCTTGCAACTTCTAAAAAAATTTACCCTAAGACATTTCAACTGTAAGAACGTTCCTCCCGTTATGTGTGCACTGAAATGTCGTGCCGATCCTGACTATCCGACAATTTTGTCTGGTCGAAATTCGCGAAAGTGTTGCTCGTTTACTCGCGGCTTAATTTAGTTAGCCATTAGCCTTCGGGATGTCTGCCTTTCGTGCCCACTTTGCTTCCTTCCGCTTTCATGCTCCTACTATAATTGCTTTTTTCTGTTCTTCCTCTTTTTTCCCGACTTGCTGTTCCCATACACGTTGATCCTGTGCGAGAACACCGTAGTGCATGGGTTTCACGTTTCTATTGACATGCTATATGTCCCTTCTTTCTTCCTTTGTGAGATCGCCTTTGCCGTGGAACGGAGGCTTAAACTATTCAATGTAATAACATTGCGGTAGATCTGTTTCTCGTTCACCTGTCCATAGGGCTATACATCCATTTTATTTTTCATTATCTTTTTTCCCTCCATGAAATATCCTGGCGGGCAAAATTCCTTTCAAAAGATCTCTGGCCTCACACCCAAAGGACTAATCCGAATACGCAGGGAATGAAAGCATATAGCAGCAGTTGCTGCTGTTAAAGTTAAGTTAGGTATATGTAGGTCCTCTACACTTTTCTGCTACGTGAGGTGGGTCGCCGATAGCGGCAAGCGACGTACCTCTCGGGACCCCTACCTGCTCCCGCGTTTTTTTTTTGGGGGAGGGGGAGGGTGTCACGGAAGAGGTCCTATGCACTAATATTACTTCTGTCTTCTTTTTTCTACATTTCCGTCTCTTTCAGTAGCGTTGTGCCTGATTTCCCGGCTAGTATTAGCGTCGTAGGCCAAGATTGCGATAAGTAGAGCTCACCTGGTGAGTTAACTATCAAATTCAGACCGTCCGGTAGTGCTACCGAGAGAAACTGCTTGTTACTGCTAACGTAGCGCCTCATGTGCCCGTTGCTGCGCTTGTTAAACTAGGACTTTAATAATAAAATCTTCACCGTTTCATGATGCGGTCTCTTCATTTCTAGTATCTACGACTCGGGTGCATTACGATTTTTGCAATCATTTGTATATTTGATCAGCTGTGGAAGTGGATATTGACGAGGCTTTTTTTGCTTCGTGTGCAGCAGCCGGCAATCGTGCCTACCTATATATTGCTCTTCTGGTATTTATCGATGTTTAGTGAACATAATCTCTCCAGCGCACTCGATGGTTGTTAAATCCCTTCATAATGAGTTGTGTTGTAGATTTACCTGCATCAAATAATTCTTGATCTGAAAGCCAACGGGCATTGATCCCTTAATGCTATTGTGTTATTCAGCGAATTGGAATTGAACGGAGGCGCCATAAAAAGTGAGCAGCTGGAATTGTATTCCATTCCCTGTGAGCTCAGCGCGTTAGACTGTCATTAGAAGAGGATCAGTGGCCATAGGGACGCAATTGCGGCGGGATCCTGTATGAATGACAGCTCTCAAAACTTTGCTTTTTGTTAGAATGATGAAGCAGTCAACTGATGCTGTAACGCCATGCTAGCTCGTCAGTTTATTAACTATCGCGTATGTAAAAAAAAGGAACACACACTCAACAGCTGAAGTGGGCATTTAACTACGACTGTTAAGTTAGGCTGTAGAATTGTCTGTGTACATTTGTGGTTCCTGAAGTAGGAGGTGCAACGAACTGGGGGAATGGGCTTGATCCGTCACTACACTATCCAAAAGCTCCTTTCCCTTACGAGTAACATTGCTACGAAAATCGATGAATAATATAAAGGGTACAAATTTAATTTTATTATTATAAAATGTAAAGCACACCAAATTAAAAAAAAAGGTGGCTGTTCTCGTTTGATTATCAGCGGCTAGGGGAGACGTTTTAGTAATCAATGTACTTAAAATTGGAAGCAATGGAAGCGCTAGCTTCCTGGAATAGTTCCCGTACCTCTGGCGTATCCATTGTTCGGTTCCCGGACTTCCATTTCAAAAGTAACTCAGCCATGTATAGAACATCGAAAATGTAAAGTTGAGGGTAATTGTGAATGCAAATTTTTAGCAGGGACCAGTGAAACGCTGTTACCGCTCTAAGGCAATTATTTGTGGCCATCCTACTGATGATGAACAGTGATTTGCACATTTTAGTAACCAATTTTGTTGTGTTTCTGATACCTAATGCGGCTGATTGCTCTGTGATTGCTACCGCAATGTGAGATTCTTATGACAGCGATCAAACGTTGACCTGGAGGGATTCAAGATGGGAAATAAGTGATATATTTACGAGGGTCGTTTCAAAAATATATCCTATCTTTATATTCCGACCGAAGGAATTGCAAATTGCACTGTTGTGATGACTGCAGTTATGCACTCATGACCTGAAAATTTCATCTCTCGGTTGCAGATATTGAAGGCGTGACACTCGAAGAAAGGAATTCCTGTTATGCGCGTGCGTTAGAATCAGAGATGCTTCATTAAATTCCTCTATGTAAAAAATTTGAACCAATTAACGTTCAACGGCGCCTGGTGAACGTTCACAAAGCCGATGCAGTTGATGTCAGTCCATTTAAATGATGGGTTCATCGATTTCAGAGTGGCGACAGAGATGTGAAATTACAGAGTGCACTCCGGATGTCCATGCACAGCCACCACCTCGGAAAACAAAGTGCAGGCCAAATGATATGCACCGTCTTCAGGGACATGAAGGGCATCCTCCTTACTGAGGGGTGACTGTCAACTTTGACCGTTACGTTGACCAAGCTGAAGGTCCGGATTGCCCGTGTAAGGCCGTAGGATAGGAAAACATTCCGTTTCTGTTTCGTGACATGACAACGCCAGGCCACACGCAAGTCTAAAGACCACTGAATGTGTGACAAAGTTCGGCTGGACGGTGTTGTCACCCCCACCGTATTGTCCCGACCTTAATTGCTACGTCAGCCTTCCACTTGTTCAGATCTCTGAAAGAATCATTACGTGGGCAGAGTTTTTCCGATAACAATGCCGTAATTGCAGCCGTGAAAAAATGGACCGCCTCGGCAGGCGCTGCAGTTTCGTGAAATAAGTAGATTTTTTACATTTTAGTTTATTCATAAAGAATGCTTCAAGGGCTTACGTGCATTTAAATTCTATGCTGGAGAAATTATGTACCAACTGAATGCTTTGGTAACTGTGGAGTAAATATTCTAGATTGAACTGGAGTAATTTTTATTCCCATGTATACCATAACGAGTAATTCAGTTAATATTGTAGAATCCGCAGATATTCTTACGTCGAAAAAGCTTCTATACAGCTGCTTCAGTACACTCTTGATCTTAAGGAAACTAAAAATGCTAAGTTGTCCATTCTTTACGATCACAAGGAAGTAGTAACTGTTTATTCAAGGCAAATGTTGCATCCCATATGTACAAATTTTCCGTCTTTTTCGTACGTAGCAATCATGTGTGTGGTCATGAAAACAGTTATTCTGACCAAGAAAGTATCTACGAAAAGACGCCTTTACTACTAGTGAAAGACTTCTCCGTAACGCCTGTGTCACGTTTTTATCACTTAGTGTTATAGTGAGACTCGTTTGTAACGCTCATATAACGTAGCAAACCCTTTAGTATAAGTGAGTGAGTGCCTGCAATAAGTTATTAACACTTAACCCTACCTTGTCAAGGGTCAACTTGTGTTACTGTTCCAAACAATTCTCTTCGTAAGAGAAATAATACTATGGAGTGGCGGTTAATGGTTAGCTTACGATTTGATTACGTCTGACTGAGGTATTAACTTCACATCACGATAAAAATATGCCTGTAAATGTCTTCTTTGATTCACTGAATTGGTCTCCGCTCATTGCCGCAATATCGTACTGCTCATTGAACATGATTGTTTAAATATTTCAGTACTTTCAATCTATAGAAATTTGCTTATAATTTCAGCGGTGTACATTCTGCTGTTTATCATCAAACTCAAGACTTCCAAGAGCTTCAATTTGGCTGGAGAGCTTTTACAGTCGATTGCTCTGTTGCGATCGGCCGACTCTCGAAACTCTTTCGAAAAATTATGTCCAAATTGCTTGTTTTCCTATCAATACCAGTGTACACAATAAGCTCCGCCAGTTTGCTTTATCCTTTTTGGCGGATCCTTTTGAGAGATACAGGAAAGGTGGTGTTTGCTTAAGAGGATTGGCAATTTGGTGAATGTTTGCCGTTCGCATATCAAGTGTAAAATGGTCTTGTGTAGCCCCACCGTGATAAAAGCGGCCGGCTTTTGAAGAAACGAATCGAGAGCCGCCGATCGGAGCCGACGCGTGACGGACTGGCAGAGCGAGGAGCGGCAGAGGTGGCGGCGGGATGTGCGCTGCCCGCGGGTTGAGAGGCAGGCAAGACTACTGCATGGGAAGTGGATAAAAAGGAGGAACTGTAACGAGGAAGTAGAACTGGTGCCTGGTGGCGGTGGGATGTGAGCTGCCGTGGGTTGAGAGGCAGGCAAGGCTACTGCATGGGAAGTGGATAAAAAGGAGGAACTGTAAAGAGGAAGTAGAACTGGTGCCTAGTGGCGGCGGGATGTGCGCTGCCCGCGGGTTGAGAGGCAGGCAAGGCTGCTGCATGGGAAGTGGATAAAAAGGAGGAACTGTAAAGAGGAAGTAGAACTGGCGCCTGGTGGCGGTGGGATGTGAGCTGCCGTGGGTTGAGAGGCAGGCAAGACTACTGCATGGGAAGTGGATAAAAAAGGAGGAACTGTAAAGAGGAAGTAGAACTGGGGCCTGGTGGCGGGGGGATGTGAGCTGCCTTGGGTTGAGAGGCAGGCAAGACTACTGCATGGGAAGTGGATAAAAAGGAGGAACTGTAGAGAGGAAGTAGAACTGGCGCCTGGTGGCGGTGGGATGTGAGCTGCCGCGTGAGTTGAGAGGCAGGCAAGACTACTGCATGGGAAGTGGATAAAAAAGAGGAACTGCAAAGAGGAAGTAGAACTGGGGCCTGGTGGCGGGGGGATGTGAGCTGCCGTGGGCCGAGAGGCCGGCCGAACTGTACTGGAAATGGATTGTAAGAAGGAGCTGTAATGAGGAAGTGGAACTTGAGCACGCTACCCGCGGGATGTGTGTTGCAGCGGGTCTAGAGGCCATGGGGCGAGACTTCATGAGAAGAAGGAAGAAAGAAAGAAGGAACTTCTCCTCAGTTATACTATTAACTACACAATGATGATGTCGGCGCTCGGGAGAACCACTTCTCAGCTTGACACTGCCAGTGAATGTCGCATAGACTGACCACTGCACCTAGTAACCATTCCCGGAAGCTCTGCCGTGCATGATTGCCAGGGAAAGGGTCGTCATTTCAAAGGGTTTCGCACCAGCTATACCGGAAAGGTTTCATCGCGCCAGCGAAGCGTCCTCAGCCAACACTGAAATGAATATGGAGATTTCTGACGCGTTCCTGAATAATCTTTGAACACTTGTTGCCTTTGATGTGATCTTCCATAAAAACGCTCGAGACAGCAGTTGGAATGTTTCAATTTGACACAAAGCAAAAGAACATCTTCCTTTGCATGCTATTGAGGAGAGCCATGCAAATTGGTCGGTGCAGGAAGCCAACTTGGAAAGGGTTGCGCTCTATATCTAAACCATATAAATATTTTAATAATACAATCAGTTTTGTGTAAAAGATGTATCTATACAGGTGTTCTCATTGATCAAACTTAGCTCAGTGCTCGACGTATGTCTATTAAATATTCAGGACAAGTTCTAGTAAAGAATAAAAAAACTTGTTTATTAAGGCTCTTCAAGTAAGGAATAGTTGGACCATAGTACAATTTCGATCAATTAATACATGAATCTTCTAAACGTTCATAAGTGGTGACCTGCAGTGCAGGCTAGCGCTATGTGCATTGTAGGCTAGGTTCATTGGGGTCGTTTACCGTACTCCTAGAAACATTCACCCTTGATTGAATGTAGCCTACAATACTATCACATCCATTACAGTTTCCCCAAGAGATACTTGCCCTGCATTAATGCAGCCCATAAATGCCTGATATGACAAGTGAATGTTTAGGCCCTATAGGGCCTGTATACTGATAGTAAATAGGCTGTAGTATATCACAAATATTCAAGGGAGTTCGTACCGTTGAGAAGCACTGATTTATCTCTGGAAGAAAATTTAGTTGCTTATATAAAGTAATTGTTGTGTGATTCCTTCATCTTTACAAGCATATTTAATTACCGTACTGTAATATACGGTTTTGCGACTCATTCGTCTTACAAGCATGTTAAGCTCCTATAATATACTTCAGCTGTACGACTCCTCCGTCTTTGCAAGCATGTTCGTTGCTGCAATATACTGCTGTGTGACTCATTCAGCTTTAAAAAGATGCTACGTGTAGTTGCTGTATATACTGTCGTGCATTTTGTAATACTCTGGGTCATGTCTATGGTCTCTTGGCAGTATCTCTCGTTATACATGATTACAACACACCATTTCTACCTAATTTTGCTTGTTGCTTTCCGTTTCTAGAGTGAATCTTTGACTCTCAGCCTTTCGCAGTCGTGATTTTATCTTCTAAAACATGTCAATTTGGGCAACGTTTTAAAATTTATTTCGTTGTTAGGTTGTCACACATGAAATGTATGGGTATTGTTCATCAGCCAATAATGAACTCAATAATAAAAAAATATATGTGCTTGTATAATCTTGACTTGTTTTCATTTCAGACACTATACCAGTGTGTATTACATTTCCCGTGCTATGAACTTTCCGTCTCACAACCAGACGCATGTATCCGATATATAATGATACACAATTTGTTAGTAGCGTGGGTGGTTAGTTTTTCCGTTTCCTTATTAAGGAAAAGATAAGCAAAGCTTAACTGCTAAACCCTAAGCGATTGAGGTAGGAGGAAATTAAATCGTCAAACTAATATAGCAAATTATAGTTTTCTGTAGTATGCGTCAGGCATTTTCTGAAGTCGGCTTTGTTTAAAATCAAAACAAAAAGATGGCTAACTATTTCTTGACTTCTTTCGCTTAATTGTTTGGCAATTAGAAGCTGTGAGCCCGACACTCATTAGATGCCGTCTTTGTGACAGCTGCTTCTCTAGCTGGTTACCTAAAATAGAGATTTCTCTGCGGGTCTCCGAACCCTGTCAAGTTATTCGATGTTCATGTTTACCCTTTCGCCCATTATTTAGTGGTGAGCTTTCTTATTTCTATAGAAGAGTTCCACATTCAGTACGTCCTTGAAATGATTCCGAAATTTCAGCGCTTGTATTATTTACCCCATGAGTCGTCTTGATTCTGCTCCAGCTATATATATATATAATCGTGCTTGCCGAGTTTTTTTCCATTTCAGATATCTAAATTTCATTTGAACGTAACGGCAATAGTTCATAAAGGTCTGGAGAGTGAGTTTCGGCTGCCCTCTGGTCTATAGAGTGAGTTTCGGCTGCCCTCTGAGAATGGGCCTGTTGGTCCGGCTACTTCTTGCTATGTTCTCTATTTAAGAGAGACGAGTCCGAGTTCGTGGTGATTTGTACGGCTCATTAATTGGGCAGCTGTGCTTCGAACGAATTTTGTTGCTGTAGATTCTTTCCATTTCGTCAGTATCGTGAAAAATACGGTGACCAGAACAGAACAGCGCTGCATACTGTACGAGTAGGTCCTATGTGTAGTTTAGCTTTTCGTTGGCATCCATGGTGCGAGTATCGCAACTTCACGTAGATTTACTCCGTCAGCTCACTTTGTTTTTCAGCTGGAATGCGATTTTTGTTTTAGCTCCGTCGGTTACTGTCGTTCAGTTACAAGCCGATTGATCAAACCATACTGGAGGTTTTTATTAAGCCATTACGTCTCCGTGCATGTTATCTTTGCTTTTTCTCCAGTTACAGGCCGTTAACCTTGCTGAAAGTCATGTTTTTACCAGACCGTATTGTGAGCTTGCAAGGTCGATTAACTTCCTCCAGCTATACTGTAGAGGGCATAGACCTCGCGGAAAATCATTTCTCCGCGGGCCGTCTTGTTTCCTTGCATCTTGCCATCAATTACTTTACCTGCTGCAGTCCTTTTATCAAACGCTCGCTTGTTCCGTGCGGGCGACAGAATTAGCGCCGGGGTCAGTTTCTAACTCAATTAAGAGGAGAGCATCAAATTGTGCGACCCTGGAGGCAGCATGGATCCAATGAACGGTCCCTAGTTCACCGTAACTTTGGCTGAGGTTAACTTTTCGTATCTTCTTTCACGCTTGCGTCGATAAAAAGCTGTTCTACAAAGGTGCTGGGCGTGCGGTAACCTTGATCATGATACTTTGCTGCATGCTAAGAACGTAGATTCGTTGTGAATGCTCTAAGGGTTTAAAACCCTGCTAAGGTACTTGGTACTAACTTTGATATGGAAACGTCACATGAACTTCACTGCGCACGGAGACGGCTTTTACGCTGAACAGTTTCTGATTTTTTTTTACTGCGGCAATTCCTTGCTGCTTATACGCATTCAGTTGCACGGCTAGTAACGGAAATTGAAGCTATACTTTATACAGTAGAGAGCCAGATTCTCGAAAAAAGAGTCTCATATCGAGGGTATAAGAAAAGATTCTCTTGCTTCAGGCATTGAGTTTTTTGTAATCCTAAGGTGAAGTATCTATTCTTGAGTAACTTAAACATATCTTGCTGTGGAAGTGAAACAATTGCTTCATGTAGGGTAAAGTCTGGTCTAATCGATCATTTTCCAAACTGTCATTTGTCTCAGTGTTACAGTAACGCACGGGAAGCAAATGCACTGTTGTTAAGCTTTGATCTTTCGCTGCTGTAACACTGTTATCATGTGTGCTCTGTATGGAAGCTATGGACCTTAAAGTGACTTGGATGATGGGATTTAGGGCCATGGTGCTTGGAGAGTTAAGTGCGCGCATCCTATGTTTTATATAAGGATTCGTGCCCTAGAGAAAATCGTATATTGGTTGCCTTAAAGCTCTATAGGCTTTCGGACCGTATATCGTTTACTGAATTGTTCCATTCCTTTTCCCTGCGTGAATGTCTTGGAATGGTATTAGGACATGGGGACCTCCCTCCCTTGTGAAAAATAAATGGTTTTATTACGCACCCATTATTACCTGCGCTAAGGAAGTTTAGTTTTGTCGGAGTTTATCTGTTATTCTGTATGTCTGTTTATCTGTCACCAAGATAACTCAAAAAGTTATGGACGGATCTTAAAACAGAATTTACGGGGATTATTTGGTATTGTATGAGGAAAAAATGATTAACTTTTGGTGAAGATCCGTCGAACAGTTTGTTTGTCTGCGTCTTTTTGCTTGGTAATATAACTCGAAAAGTTATCGACGGATCTTCATGAAATTTGCACGAATTGTTAGAATGTTATGAAGTGACGATCTGTGTGTTAATTTGTCTGTCACAATATTTGTGAGAACGGATTTTCATGAAATTTTTAAAAATTGTCAGAGATATCAAACAATTCAAACGGCCAAACTTTAGTGATGATCGGTACGTCCGTTTATGTTTTTCACTATATGTTTGTCATACAGTTTGTCATGCACAACATTACTCAAAAAGTAGTGGACGGATTTTCAATAAAGTGACATGAACTATCAGGAATATTAAAAGACGCTAATGATCAACCTTTGGTGATGATCAAATAGATTATGGTGGGGAAGAAATAGTCTGTAAATCTCATGAATACCGATGATGGGGCCAACTCTGGCAGAATAAATCATTACCCTCATCACCACACAGCTCCCATCACATTTGACTGTCTTCTTGACTCATTGAGGAGTCGGTCTTTCCCCTGCTTTGTGGCTTACGTAAATGTTGCCGTCATGAACAGAACAAGTTAAACTTAGATTCGTCACTTAAATGAGTTACATCCCACTGTGCATCAGTACGAACAACACGTTCTCTCGCAAACTCCAGACGTACCTTCGAAACGAGGGGCTTCGAAGCTGGAATCCGGCCATCAAATCCTGAATTTTGTAATCTACGAGAAACTCTTTTCCTTGAGATGTTATTCCCCGTATATTCATTAATTTTATGGGACATTGATGAAGCAGTTTCAAAACGGTCCTTCGCAGACACTTTCACAATTTTGTTATCTTCCCTTTGAGATGTTTTTTGAGTTCTAGCAGTTTGGGTCTTTCATCTAACGTTTTATCTGTATTATACTTGCTCATAACATTGACCTGTGGATAATATCTGCAATTTCATAAATTGGCTCGTTTTCTTAATGTTTGGCAGCAATGAGTTCTTTTACCGCAAGAGAGCGTTTTGTTGCGTGATAAAGTTGCCACATTGCTTGAAACCAGCTCTGTTGATCTATGAATGTCGTCTTTAATTTTGAGGTGCTCTATTGAGTTGTTCGAAATGAATTAGAGCGCTCTGAGAGCGCATATCTCCGCCGAGCAGGGCAACGGTAACGAAACATTCAAATTTTTTTCTGAAACTAGGTATGATTTCCTTTGTATCAGCACCAAAATCTAATCATTTGTGCCTTTTGACAGTATTAACAGCGTCTGTAATTTTCTCAAATATCCGTTGATAACTTTTCGAGTTATGCTACTAACAAAGATGCAGACAAACATTAGTCAAACCCACAAACAAACCAACCGATCATTACCAAAACTGAATCATTTATATCTTTCAACACTACAACAATTCCGGTAAATTTCCTAAAGATCTGTTCATAACTTTTTGAGTTTTTGTGCTAACAAATAAAAAATTAAACACAGAGACAAACACAAACAAACGAATCAACACATTGTCACAAATATATGGTCATTTGCTCTTTGTATTATACCAAACAACTCGTGTAAATTTTATTGTGATATAAAAATCTGTACATAATTTCTTGAGCTATAGCATTAAGAAACAAGTGGCAGAAAAAAAAACAGTGGATGAACGGATCTGCACCAAAAGTTAATCATCTGTTCCTGCCTAACAATCCCTGTAAATTTCGTCAAAATCCGTCCATAGCTTTTTGAGCTATCTTGGTGACAGACCGAGAGACAAACAAATAGCGAAACAGACAGACAAAAAGGCAAACTCTATGAATACATGACCTCGTTGTCGAAGGTAATTAAGAAAATTTTTAGCATCGTTCCTTAACTTTTGTCCAGGTCTGCATTTCTTCGTATCTTTTCTTCTTAAGTTTTCAAAGAAGACTATTATGTAAAACCTTGTAACTTTTTAATTAATTTATAGCTCCATTATGACCTAATGTTTCTTTGGTGAAAATTTCATTCCGATTATTTCATTACTTTCTAAGTAATAAAGTGATGAATGTCGGTGTTATTCCTTATATTATGACCGCTTCTGTATTTCTTCCTTTCTGTGCTATTGAACGTTGAACCAGTGTGGCAACGCCCCCCCCCCTCCGCATGGGGTGTCGACGTGCATATTCTATGTCTCTCTTTGAATTGTTAAGTACTGTGTCTAAGGCAGCTTAAGCAATTGGCTAATTCATTTTAGGACTGCGTAACATCTTTCTTTGAGCCTTCTGTGATATTTTTCTATTTTAATTCACGGCTGTATCCAGGATTCTTAAAAAGGGGACGTAGCCTCGAGCGAAAGTTGCAAGCACCAAAAGTGCACCCTTCCAGCGGAGCAGGGGGCCTGGAATGGAAACAGCTAATATTATTAGCTAACACAACTCATGTTATTGATTGTCTGGTGTTACCTAGATTCGGACCGTGTAAAATTTTGGTCAGTCTTGAAAAATCCTTATTGTATCAAATACTTCCCCGATGCCCTTGATTTTGGATCCGACCCTATTATGCAACTACGGGTGTTACTTCATTTTGCTCTTCTCGAGCATCGTCTATATCAGTCGATCCAGCATGTTCCGAATAACTGTGCCCCCCAAACAACATTATTGCTGCTTTAAACTTTCTAAAACACAACTGGAGTTGAGGTAAATTATATATTAACAACAGTACCTAGCTAAATCCTTAGCATGACGTGTAGGAGCTGGAGGCAAGTTGTTGAATACAAAATACCTTAACAATATGTGACATTTAGCTCCCAAAAGAACCGCAGAAACTAAATGCAACGATGAACTCTGCCTGTACACGACGCTGCCATTCAGATCCCGCTGGGTTTCCACTTCCTTCCTCTGAAGTTAGGTCCACACACTGAAAAGAAATTCTTCCTCTGTCCTAGTCCTAATTCATTTATTGAAGCTTTCTACCCTGAAGGGAAAACCCGTCGCCATTTTTCTTGTTCCCTCGAGGATTGATAGAGTTTTCGAATTTCGGGGGCATAAAAGTGGACAGTTGGAGCCGAGCTTAACGAGCCGGCTGAGCCTCGAGCATCCGCCTCTCAGGAAGATCAAAGTAGAAAATGAAACATATTCACTGCCTTTGGCATAGAGAAAAGAGCCTAATTTTTTAGCCACGCGCCCAAAAATTGACGTATTCCCTAACAAAGAGCACACATTTCGCTTGGAGCTTTTTATGCTGTTTTGTGTGATGTCTGGGGACTCTGCACCGACCGCTCTCTCTCTGCTGGCAGCTTCTGGTGAAGACAAGACTGCTCTAATTTAGTCGTGTTGGTGCACGCTGGGATCGCTGCGTCCTTCCTTATCTCCGTATGCATGACAGTGCCCCTTCTAATTCACAATTTTGTTTATGTTTGGCAGGGCGACAAATAGTTGCAAGGGAAGTTTCGTTGGGTGGGCCGCAGGCTGGCTGCTCTGAGGCCTTTGTGGCCGTTCTTAACACACGCGAAAACATCCCTGAATTGCCGGTTATTCGACTCACCGTGAAGGCCACCCTACGAACGGGCTGAAGAACGATCAAATAAGTGAAACCACATGTGGAGCGGAGGCGTCGAACAGCGACACTTCTGTGACCAAAAAATTCTTTTTAAAGCAGGAAAGCCCGCTTGGGCTCTTCTAATAGTGACATCGTACCATAACATCTCTATTTGAGCCTTACAAGAAGGCTAAAGAGGGTTCATTAGAACAACAACGGGCTCGGTGTATCAGTCTCACGTGTTTGGCATATTATGTGTGAAAAAAAAAAAAATAATATTTACGTGAGCATTGAATTTGGATGAAAAAGGCAACGCTTTATTTTTCCAATCCTCGTGGACCCGTTGTTACTCCTATATACGAAACATTCAACCTGAAATACCACTGCTAGGTTACCATATATTTTTGTAAGATGGGGCAGAGGAATCGCTGGTTCTTACGGTCTTGTACTTCATTTCCGCTTACTTGCAAGTTAAAGTAAGGTGTTTTCGATTGGGCGGCGAGGTTAAGCCTGATGAGGCTCAACTTGTCCAGACCTTCAAACAGGTTCGCTGGCTTCGACCGCTTAAATCGTGTTTCAGTAATGAGCTCTCATCGATTACCCCTGAGACCTCCTAAAACTTAATCATGCTCTATAGGATCGAGTTTTCATGCATCTCGGCCGTACTTGCGTCGCTTTCAATGCCTTGCTGCGACGCGCTTCAAAGCGCCGAAGCCAAAATTTTATTTCTGTTCCGGACAAGTCAAGTCGTGTGGAAGTAGATCAGCTCCATTTTATCGAGCCAGTCGATGATGGTTTGTAAGTCATTGTGAAGTAGTGGTTTCAACCCTATCCACGTACATGCAAAGTATTTGTTACTTCCTTAACCAATTTTGGCTTGACGTTGCGGGTCAGGCGTTCATTAATTTTTTATTCAGCGAATTTAAACCGCTACATTTAACCACCAACACTTTCCTAATAGCTTAATCATGTAAGAATATGTCTCTTATTTGCTACCAGAAGTAGGTACGTAAAGTACAGACGACCAGTGTAACCAGCGCCAGGTACGGGCTGCAGTAAGTAAAAAACTGCGTCAGCAATAATCTTGATCGGAAATTCTTGTTTTGAAACTTTTTGTTTGTGGGGGAGGGGGGCTGCATCAGTCTATCATAGAAAACTGCATATACTCATTATATCGGAGGATTAAATAAGAACACAAGGCCATTTTACAGTTCATCAAACTTGACATATACATTTTGTTTCCGATTAGGTGGGTGTATAAACTGGTATATCTCATAGGTATACATTTGTATTTTTTCTATTTTATTAATTACTGTGTGCAATAACACATTCCGTAATTATATTTGATTATAAATTTGAGCAGACGTGTAATTACATTAAAATAATTACCTTTGAACATTAGCAAAAATTCATTGTTTCTTGTTTTCATTGATGTAACTCATTATCGCACACCTATAATTGTTTGGGCATCATTAATAGTGCTGTTCCTACTAGACTTAAGAGTTTTCTTCGAGGGTTGTTAAGCTATTAGCGTTACGAATTTTTATCACCTGCAACAGAAGACTAAACCGCTTTCATAGTGCTACTATTTACTAGGCACAGACAAATGTAGAACAATAGGTAACGGTGGCATAGGCTATACGCGTTAATTAGGAGGCTTTTGCTTGAGACAGGTTCATATGAGTCTTACTTAGTGAAAGTTTTCAGTTATTAATAAAAGTAAATTTCTCGATTCATCCAATTTGAATTTGTGGATACCTCTAATTTGTTCAAAATTTTCACAGGTTTTAATTTGAACTCTGGGTTCTCAGTTTGTTCACATCGAAAATTAAATGTTCCGAACATATATAGACGAAGTTCATTGCTTCATTCTTTTTAGGTAACGAAACAGTGATAGATCGATAAGCGTGAGATATGTGAAGTTTGTTTAAGACCTAGAATTGCAACATATTTTATGATGGCAAGCTTAATTTCTCGTAATTTATCCAAATCCTGTCATTTGTTTGATATCTCAACACGCATTTCTAACAAATTAGGGAATTTCCCTGTATTACTACAATCTACTTCGTAAACAAGCTCGCCTCAGAAGGGAATTGAATTCAGTGTGTAAGATTTAAAAATTAAATGCCCATGGGAGTAAGCTACAATAGAAGACAATAATCTAATCATATGTTGCAAACACATTCGCACTAGAATAACGAGCCTATTGCTAGCTGTAACATTGCAAGCAGAGAACCCATCATACCCGAGTTAGTTGTAAGGGCGTAACTGAATCTTGCGTTATGAAAAGGGCCAGCTGTCATACGAGATATCTTTGGGGTTAATGCAGTTTTTTGTCTAAGAAATTACACTCAACCTCGTATTCCTCTTCAGGAAGCATGGGATGGATCATAGGCTATAGGTATAGGATCGTCCATCCAATTTGATGAAAAGCCGCATTCATATAGAGGACCCCATTGGTTACCTTAGCTGCACCTGGGCACTCGGGATCAGGATCAGGTTACTTTTCTTGTCTATCTTGCTTTCTTCTTATTTTATTTGCAATGATAGACAATTTTTTATTACGAGAATTTGGTGTATTTCTGTGTATATAGTTTATTTTGGGAATCTAATACTAAGAAGGACCGTCGTGTGTTAATATATACTAGCTGGACTCGTGAAACTTTCACGGCTTTGCAAGGTCTTTCAGACAGAAAAGTGAAACGTTCAGATTTTAGTAGCCCTCAGGGGCATATTGTGGCGGGCTCTTTCCCTGCCACAATATGTTTGGGCATCACGCACCCAAGGTTCCCGAGTGCCTTATCCGCAGGAGATGTTGCAGTTGCCGCAGTTCCTGCTGACGAGGTTAGTATTGTAAAGTTAGGTAGTTTCTCTACTTTCCTCTTTCTGCCCCGTGAGGTGGGCTGTCGATCGAGATAGCCGACCTGGTACGCTGGACATCTCTAGTCTCTCTCGGGTGGAAGGACACAAAAAGGGCCGACCACTTGAGTGTCTCCTACTATACTTTGCGCCTTTTTTCCCGCCAGTATTAGCGCACTGAGCCAACCGAGATTTTCCGGCAGGAATGCCGAGATAAATTATTCCTACCGAGCTGCGGAGAACGACCGAGTTTGCACTGTGCGGATCACTCATCGAGTGGATACGGTGGTANGTAGGGACTTAACGGCCAATAAGCTGAGTGGCACTTCCGGTGGGATGCTTGCCCGACTTCTTGCTAGTTTATTCACTTTGGTGTACACCTCGCCTCCGCAGCTTGTCGCTGTGAAGACACTGGTTTTTTAACCTTTTAAAGCAGGAAAGCCTGCATGGGCTCTTCTAATAGTGACATCGTACCATAACATCTCTATTTGAGCCTCACAAGAAGGTTAAAGAGGGTTCATTAGAACAACAACGGGCTTGGTGTATCAGTCTCACGTGTTTGGCATATTATATGTGAAAAAAAAAAATATATTTACGTGAGCATTGAATTTGGATGAAAAAGGCAACGCTTTATTTTTCCAATCCTCGTGGACCCGTTGTTACTCCTATATACGAAACATTCAACCTGAAATACCACTGTTAGGTTACCATATATTTTTGTAAGATGGGGCAGAGGAATCGCTGGTTCTTCTGGTCTTGGACTTCATTTCTGCTTACTTGCAAGCTAAAGTAAAGTGTTATCGATTGGGTGGCGACGTTAAGCCTGATGAGGCTCAACTTGTCCAGACCTTCAAACAGGTTAGCTGGCTTCGACCACTTAAATCATGTTTCAGTTATGAGCTCTCATCGATTACCCTTGAGACCTCCTAAAACTTAATCATGCTCTATAGGATCGAGTTTTCATGCATCTCGGCCGTACTTGCGTCGCTTTCAATACCTTGCTGCGACGCGCTTCAAAGCGCCGAAGCCAAAATTCATACTTTTGTAAAGTCATTTTATTAAGATACTTGAACTCATCATTAGATAAAATTGAACGTTTCGGACAAACAGTCCATCTTCAGCAAATTCTGTATCTTAAGAATTAGACGCATTAACACTGAAGTAATTTTAGATCATATTTTTGTTCCGGACAAGTCAAGTCTTGTGGAAGTAGATCAGCTCCATTTTAGCGAGCCAGTCGATGATGGTTTGTAAGTCATTGTGAAGTAGTGGTTTCAGCCCTACACGTACATGCAAAGTATTTGTTACTTCATTAACCAATTTTTGCTTGACGTTGCGGGTCAGGCGTTCATTAATTTTTTATTCAGCGAATTTAAACCGCTACATTTAACCACCAACACTTTCTTAATAGCTTAAACATGTAGGAATATCTCTCTTATTTGCTACCAGAAGTAGGTACGTAAGGTACAGACGACCAGTGTAACCAGCGCCAGGTACAGGCTGCAGTAAGTAAAAAAACTGCGTCAGCAATAATCCTGATCGGAAATTCTTGTTTTGATACTTTTTGTGTGTGGGGGAGGGGGGCTGCATCAGTCTATCATAGAAAACTGCATATACTCATTATATCGGAGGATTAAATAAGAACATAAGGCCATTTGACAGTTAATCAAACTTGGCATATGCATTTTGTTTCCGATTAGGTGGGTGGATAAACTTATGTATCTCATAGGTACATTTGTATTTTTTTATTTTATTAATTACGGTGTGCAATAACACATTCCGTAATTATATTTGATTATATGTTGGAGCACACGTGTAATTACATTAAAATAATTACCTTTGAACATTAGCAAAAATTAATTGCTTCTTGTTTTCATTGATGTAACTCATTGCACATTAATTGTTTGGGCATCATTAATAGTGCTAGTCCTACTAGGCTTAAGAGTTTTCTTCGAGGGTTATTAAGCTATTAGCGTTACGAATTTTCATCACCTGCAACAGAAGACTAAACCGCTTTCATAACGCTACTATTTACTAGGCACAGACAAATGTAGAACAATAGGTAACGGTGGCAAAGGCTATACGCGTTAATTAGGAGGCTTTTGCTTGAGACAGGTTCATATGAGTATTACTTAGTCAAAGTTTTCAGTTATTAATAAAAGTAAATTTCTTGATTCATCCAATTTGAATTTGTGGATACCTCTAATTTGTTCAAAATTTTCACAGGTTTTAATTTGAACTCTGGGCTCTCAGTTTGTTCACATCGAAAATTTAATGTTCCGAACATATATAGACGAAGTTCATTGTTTCATTCTTTCTAGGTATCGAAAAATTGATAAATCGATAAGCGTGAGATATGTGAAGTTTAAGACTTAGAATTGCAGCATATTTTATGATGGCAAGCTTAATTACTCGTAATTTGTCCAAATCCTGTCATTTGTTTGATATCTCAACACGTATTGCTAACAAATTAGGGAATTTCCCTGTATTACTACAATCTATTTCGTAAACAAGCTCCTCAGAAGTGAATTGAATTCAGTGTGCAAGATTTAAAAATTAAATGCCCATGGGAGTAAGCTACAATAGAAGACAATAATCTAATCATATGTTGCAAACACATTCGCACTAGAATAACGAGCTTATTGCTAGCTGTAACATTGCAAGCAGAGAACTCATCATACCCGAGTTAGTTGTAAGGGCGTAACTGAATCTTGCGTTATGAAAAGGGCCAGCTGTCATGCGAGATATCTTTGGGGTTAATGCAGTTTTTTGTCTAAGAAATTACACTCAACCTCGTATTCTTCTTCAGGAAGCATGGGATGGATCATAGGCTATAGGTATAGGATCGTCCATCTAATTTGATGAAAGCCGCGCTCATATAGAGCACCCTATTGGTTACCTTAGCTGCTCCTGGGCACTCGGGATCAGGATCAGGTTACTTTTCTTGTGTATCTTGCTTTCTTCTTATTTTATTTGCAATGACAGACATTTTTTTTATAACGAGAATTTGGTGTATTTCTGTGTATATAGTTTATTTTGGGAATCTAATACTAAGAAGGACCGTCGTGTGTTAATATATACTAGCTGGACTCGTGAAACTTTCACGGCTCTGCAAGGTCTTTCAGACAAAGTGAAACGTTCAGATTTTAGTATGGTAACACCACACTTATTCTTCAACTCTAGGACTCGATGTGTAATATATTAAGTCCATCCTCTTAGTTGAGAATAATATCCATAATTCCCTGCAGTGGAGTAGCCAGGGGAGGATCGTCCCTCCCTAAAAAGTTACACGCACCCTTCACTGGAAATGAGGCCTTGAAAAAAAATACTGCTTAGGGCATCGCTTTTGTGTCTCGCTGCCCCTCCCCCCTTGAATTTTGCTGACACTCTTAGTGCCCACCCCCACATGGAAATTTTTCAGGTCCAAACCCGTTCATTGAGAAGAGCGCAGAGGCATAAAAATTATTAAAAAAAAAACCTTGCCCAGCTGCACGGGACGGCTGACTTCCGCGTATCATTGGACCAGTGGCATATTTATATAAGCTAGCGGCACCCGTGAAATGTTCACGGCCTGGCTTAAAGAGCTTCAGATAGATCAGTGAAACCTTCGCATTGTACCGTGGCAATTTCCCGTCAACATCACAAATAACACCGAGATTCGATGTATGATATCTTATACGACCAGCCTTTTTGCTGATGATAATTACTGAAGCTGCCCTTGTCCAAGTGGACCCGTGGGATATATTTATACTAGGGTGCCCGCGCTGTCATAAAATGACAGCTAATAATTTGTGTTGATCCTTCTTCATTAACCATGCTTTCCTTCATACAACTGCAAACTTTAAAGATCATCCAGAAGAGCGTTCACGGCATCCAAATTACCTACCCTAATTATTGAGCATCAACACTCTTATTTTCTGACATGAAAATAATTCATTTCTTTTGCAGTCAGTTCAGCAACATTGAAAAGAATTGATTCAATTTGGTATCATAGATACC
>LQNS02278157.1:10878452-10889706 GCA_001587735.2 Parhyale hawaiensis
TACCCTAATTATTGAGCATCAACACTCTTATTTTCTGACATGAAAATAATTCATTTCTTTTGCAGTCAGTTCAGCAACATTGAAAAGAATTGATTCAATTTGGTATCATAGATACCCTAGTGTGTCATGTTTGTCCGATAGTCTTCTGGTTATTGAAAGATGTTTTGTCGACAATTGCATCAAAGTTGGAAGGATAACAGAAGCAACGAAATCATCTGTGGGAAGAAACTACGAATCAAGATGCATGAGAGCGCTAATAGAAGCTTCAAATATCTTAAATGCTGAGATTTCAAATCCGGTAAAGCAAGAAGTGCATTTAGACTTCGGGCCGCCCAAAACTTTGCCATAGATTCGATGTGTGGAGTAGGTAATACTCGTACGAATCAGACTAAGCCTGCGATATCTACATCTATAAATTTCAACTGTCCCTATGTAATATACGTTTACCATCTTCTGCAACCCGGCCTATTTTCTACCTATCAGTTTTCAATGGAGCTTGAGAGTACGATCAGAGCCTCCAACCTGGGCTAATTTCCGCCTGTTTTGTTAAAGCGTGACAGAAAATGGATAAACCGATAAACAAACAGATAAATACACATCTTTATTATATTGTAGATAAGTTACTTCGTCTAATTGAACCCGTGGAATTCCTTTGGCAGCAAGCCACGATACAGGCTCCCAAAGCTTTATTCTTAAAAATTTCGAGCGTATAAACAATTAAAAAGACCTGGCCTGTGGCCGAGAGATAAGTCACCAGCCATATCGCAGTTACGCCAGCTTCCTGAACTCAATAAAGCTTTAATTTTCTTCTATCTATTTGTGATGTGCGTGACACAAAAGGTAGGTAAGTACGTGGGTAGGTACTAGCCTATTAATATATAGATTTATTGAGGAAAATAGAGGACGTCTTGGTTAATTTTATGCTTCCATTGTAATAATGACTTCTTCAAGACAAGAAGAAGTCATTATTACAATGGGAGCATATAGATTTATATATATTCATTTATAGGTTTCGTGTCACTCTCTTAACGAAATAGATAGGTAAAAATTAGCTCTGAGCTACCTGGATTCAACAGTGTATTCATCTGCTTGAAGACTGTGGTCATCCTGCTAAGCTTCATAGAAAACTGATAGGTAGAAAATATTCCAGGTTGCAGATGATGGCACTAGAACAGTATATCTGAATTCCGGTCTTTCTTTGACTACGTTGTAGTCCACTCGATGTAGATGCATACAGCTTCTATGAACAATCTCTTCCATCGTGATGTGTACTTTCTTCTGGAATTTGCTTCATCCAAACTTCAGATAATACTCTTATTTTATTAATTATCGAGGCAATTGATAAGATATTCTTGAGCGGTCAACAGGCGCGTAAAGACCACAATGATTTCTCGGCAGCAAATTATTTCCTCCACTTATTTTGGGTTCTTCTTTCAACAGAACAAGTTTCCTTTCGAGGAAAAAATTTTCCGAGTCAGAGTTATATGCCACCCTTGAGTATCCTGGATACAGTTCCGTATTTATTACAAGCAATATCGACTGAGGGCAAAAACATTGATTTTTTGTGTATCACCGAAAGAAGCTATGGTGTTGTTCAGCCTTGCACGCTTATCTGTATGGTTCCCTAATTCAAGTTCTCAGTTGCGCAGCATCCTACACATGTATAGAAGGGAGCTCAACCGTCTACCCTAAATAGGTAATAACACAGACTAATGATTACACAGACGGGCAGTTTCTAAGCGCAGTTCAGCTCTTCCTGGAGCTGTTGTTACGTCATAGTTAAGCCATCAGCGTTGTGCCTTGAACGATTTTGTTTAACGAGAATAATATTTGGNAATTATTTACTAACAAGTCACTAATTTTATTTAAAAGCCGTCTAGCTTCAGAGTTTTGTAGCCAAGAAACGTCGATGAAATTTCGTGCAGCTGGAGCTAAGCAGATACAACTCGTATCCTGTATGCCACCTTATGATGAAAACAGCAAAACGAGTAATGTGACGTCATCATTGAGCCGCTATTTTCTTGCAGAAATACTAAAGAATTGCCAGTCTGTGTTCCTTAGTCTGTGGTAATAACCTGAGAAATTATAAGTGCATAAGTGCATGTCCTGTCAACATGCGGTATTACCCAGACAGGGAGCTCCCTTTTATAGATGTAAGGCTCTGCCTTAATATCTTTGCGATGATGCTACAGGCAACACAAGACGGGTCTTCACAAATTCTTCGCTGTCATACTTCACAGCGCCGGCACTCTAGTATATTATTATTGTTACTTCTGCACAATTTTGAATGCTTTACTGTGAACTAGAATCATGTAACAAATTCTCTATTTACATTTCAGCCCTGTTTTATGCATTGTAGTGTTCAGAAACTTTGTATTTTAGAAAAGAACGCTTTTATTCTTTGCTTCTTTCATCTATTTGTTGTTATAAATGCCCCAGAACTCGTCATGTTGGTGAAATACATTGATGTCAAAGTCAGGAAGATGAGCCAGCACTCCATGTACGTAAAATTAACCCGACACAGATTGACGTCGAAGTCACCAAGATGTGTCCGGTAATCCACGTAAGAAAAATGGTCTTGATATAAATTGAAGTCAAACTTTAAGCAAGGAGCTCTCAGTAGTAAAACTATGTAATAATGATATCATAAGCAACATCAGCATAATACAAAGTGAGACAGCAACTTGAGCCAGAAGCTCCGAATCTCCTACTAGCCGTCCCCTGTGTGCTGATGAGCTCGCGCTGGCGTAGATGAGGAGGAGGCGGCCCGCTGTAGCTACAGTATAGCTCAGCATGTTGATGTCGCTCGTCCGTATGCAGAGAAGGGAAGTTTATCAAGCGAATAGCCTACTCAAAAGTGGGTGCACTCTGGGCTTTACTAGTGATTTATGCACGCCATGAGTTGCCGCGTACTGCTTTCGCTGAAGTGCCCGCCTACAGCAAAGCTTGTTTTTCACTTTTTCTCTACATAATACAGTGTTGTGTAGTTAGCGTTGGCTGAAGCTTTATTGCGGGTTATCTATCGTAACCAATTCCTAGTTTCATCATTAGTTTTGATATTAGCTACTTCTTCAACTAAATGATGTGAATATAATAGAGGTTCTTGTTAGGGAAAATGATGATCTTGCTGAAGTGAAGCGAAATACGAAGCTGTCGGACGTAATTTTTCAATTCTTAGGTGTTCTTTGTTTCCTCGTAAGTATAAAGTATATCATTTCAGGGTTATGGCATATACTTCAATCAAGGTTTGGTTACCTTACGAATTTATGTACGTATATACGGTACGGTAATTTAAACTAAATCAGTGGCGCTATGATCGCTTGATGTTTGCATCCCTTCAGGAAACTCAGGATCGATGAGCCTTATGTAGTGTAGAGGTAGTGAGTTCGCCCATCTCCCATTGTGGGGAGTCACGCTCCCTATAGAGTCTCAATGCGTACAAACACAACGGATGGGGAATACAGTGAGTAGCAAAATTATTTGGGACATTTATTTTTTTCGCATATCTCCAAAAATATCAAGTTAATGTGAATGAAATTTACACTCAATCTTTGAACAGACAGGCCTAATATTTATCCAAAAATAGAAGGAAAATGGAAGTACACTTAAATAACAAATAATTATTAACGAAAAATCGAAGTACCACCATGCAAAAGTATTTAAAACATTTACTAGTATTTAGCTGAATGTCTTTTGTTCTGCCTTACGACCTCCAAAAGCTTTCCACAGCTATTTACTAATTTTTTTTACAAGTGTTTGCTGATAGTTTCAGCAATTGTTCTTCGCAAACCTTCTTTAATTCCCTGATATTCTTGGGATCTCTTGCATGCACCCTTAACTTCAAAGTTTTAAACAGATTCTCAATTGGATTTAGGTCGGGTGATTATCTAGGCCATTCTAAAGCACTGATCCCATTGAACCATTTCATTGTGTTTTTAGCTTTGTGCTTTGGATCATTGTCTTGCTGGAAGACAAAATCACGGTCTAATCCTAAATCTGTGGCACTCTTAAACAGATGTGTGGACAAAGTCTCAGTGTGTTTTACTGCATTCAATTTCCCTTTTATGATTTCCAGTCCTTCAACTTCATTTGCAGAAAAACAGCCCCAAATCATCACACTTTCATCGCCAAATTTTACAGTGGGAATGGTATTAGACGGTTTATATTCTGTACCCTTTTCCCTCCATACACGGGTGCGCATATTTCTTCTTTTTGTTTCATCTGACCAAATAACTTTGTGCCAGAAGTCTTCCGTTTCACCTTCATGTTTTAAAACAAATTTTAAACGATCTCTCATTTGGCTAGGTTTCAACAATGGAGTTTTTCTTACTGATCTATATGCAAACCTGAACGATTTATTAATCTCTTGATTGTGTCCTTACTTCGATACTTGCTTCCCGTAAATCCTTCTCAATGTCTGAACGAGTCACAAATGGATCCTTCTTTACCATGAGAACAATGTATCGATCATTAATATCATTTACTTTACGTGGCCGACCACTTATTTGAAGATTTTTAACAACACCACCCATTGTTTTCCACTTTCTCACAATTGCCCCAAACTGTAGTAACCACCAAATTAACTTCTGAAGCTATTATCCTGTACCCCTTTCCATTTTGATTCCTTGCTATGATTTCCTGGCGTATATCATTACTCAATTTCCTTGTTTTAAACATATAAAAACAGTATCGAAAGAAGTATCTTGCGCAGTGGCTGAGAATTGATATCAACTGACCTGCAATGAACCGGAACCCTGGTGGTGCCTTCTGATTGGTTGAAATATTTCATCATGGCAATATGACAAGAAAGCAAGATGAAATGACTTCTCAAGAATATAAATTGACAGTGCTTTAAATATGTACTTTTGCATATGAGTAATTCGATTTTTCCTTGATATATATTTGTTATCGAATGTATTTCCATGTTCCTTCTATTTATTGATAGATATTATCTGTTCGAAGATTGAGTATAAATTTCAATCAAATTAATCTGATATTTATGGAGATATACGACAAAAATCAATGTACCCACCAAATACGTTTACTAACTATATGTTTTGCACCGGGTATATTTCAATTAATTTGTCACAGTAAACAACCTGAGAATTCAAAAATCTTCCAAGTAATTTAATTCTACAGTGATTTCTGCCGAGCTTCCGATGCCCTATCGACTTAACCACCTTTAGCCTTAACTACTGCCCGAAGACGCTTCAAATATGGAGTAACCGAGGCATGCAGCTGGGAGTGGCTGACTTCTGCTTTTGAGAAAAGCAACACAGAAAAAAATTGGAAATAATGGCTCCGCTGCTTGTAGAAACTCAACAATACTTTAAAAACCGCATGTGGAGATTTCAACGTAATGGAGCTTCGCACACATTACGGATCCAAGTGTGGTGCAATAGAAAAATTTACCCACCTTATTGATAAAATTTGTTGCTGCCCTCATCTTCGCCCGGCGTCAGTCCAATGGATTATTCACTATGGTCCGTCCTTGAGGCAATGGCTTGTCCAATATACAGTATACAAAACCTCCATGGTGTGAAGCGAGTTCTTCTTCGTGCATGGGCTGAAATCGATAGGATACTGTGAGTGCCTCGATTTTTCGGGCTGCATAGTTAAGGTTAAAGGTGGTCACGTCGATTAGGTCATTGGTGAATTGGAGAGGTTATTTTAGAATTAAGTGATTCAGGAGATTTTCGAAATCTCATTTTCCTTAATGCGACAAATTGAAGTATTCCCCGTTGCAAAACATATTCCCACTCGGTACATGTTGCATACATTTGTCGAACAGACTTGCACCTACTTCCTTCACTTCCTGTTTCTACTCCTGATGAGAACCTTAGACGTGTTCGTATTTCTTTCTGACTTTTCCCCATGTTCGTTGGTTTCTGTGCATGGGCCATAGGCTTCTGATTTGGCTTCACGTGCTACGTGTTCGCTATTATGTCTCCGTCCTCATGGCTTGGAACACTGAAATTTCTAATATAACTAAGTTACCTTATGCTAATGAAAGACCAGTTGTAACAATTGACTTAGGTTTTATTAGCGAACAAAGATTTCATAACTGAACTAGCGCAGGGCGAGTTCGATTGAGTCGTCAAAGTTGCACTAAGTCAAGTTGGACTTCACTTGGCTGGTCCGTACCGTCCGACAGGTGTGCTGACTTCGATCCGTTGATTCAAGTTTCAGGCGCTGAGCCGTACTTGAATATCCGTTTGACAACCACGAACTCAACCTTAATCGGCAAAGTGGAGTTTTCGGTAGGCTGAACATGATCGGGGTGCTTTCTCTCACCCGCAGCACTATTCAGTGAGACGAAGCTAAAGTTATTATCTGCATTTCGTGCAAGTAGAGTCGACTGCGCACGGCTTAGATTGCCTTTGACGACCCGATCGAACGAGCCCTTAAAATACAAAGCTATTGATGGAAAAACTTTTGCCGGTTCGCTTTCTAGACATTTCTTATTCAGTAGGAGGAAGTATTAGACTGGTCAGCTATCTTAAATATTACCTATACTGTTGTTTAGTGAAAAATTAATTGTACATTATTGCCATTGTACAGAGCGTGATCATCTATTGTATTAACGTCTGCAGTTTCGGTTGCCCCTAAATAAACGGAAATGAAGCTAATGTACAGTGGTGTAGAAAATAAGGTGAATACGAGTATCTGAGAATCAAGTTTTAATAATAAGGAAGGAAAATAATTAGCCTAGAGGCAGCGGCTCACTACCGCCATACTCAAGTCGTTTCGTCGAGGAAAAAGCGCAAAAAAAACGCTGAAAAATAGTGCCATAAAAGCCCGGCTCATTTACGAGAGGAAACGCAAGAAAAACTTGAGTGATAAAAGTGGAGAAGTTTACGAGACGATACACCGGCGGCGGGGCTCGTGCTGCTGTCCCAGTTGTTCTCCTGCTGCTGCAGGTCCTTTGTGATAACCGTGGTGTAACTGCTGTAATGTGCTGGGCAGTGGGTGATTGGGTGACCTTCGGTGTATTCGTAACACCAGGTTTGTCCAAATGGAGCATGTGATATTTTCACCTTAATTTATAAACTAGCTACTATTCGTTTGTAGGAAAATTCATGTGGGTGCATAGAGTTGGCCATAGGGTTGAGGTAGGTATATAAGTTCGCCATATGTTATGGGGAGTTACGTCTCGAAATGCACCTTAACCCTTTAGTGACTCAATAGAACATCACTTTTTGTAGTAATAAAATTAAATGTAATGTCACCATATGTGTACAGCAGGCACTAAAGGGTTAAAGGCGTGCGTAAATGTGCGACATCTTCGCTGATTGGGACGGGACAGTATAGTGTAGCTCAAGCTTGCCGCGACATGTTAACGCACACTGAACAGCGAATGGTTCTTGCGGGTGCAATGTATTAGGGTAACCTTATTGCAAGTTGCATAGAATGAAAGTGGTAAATAATTTATTAAATTTTATTGCTGTCTACACGCCGGTCTTTTATTCATTGCGTATATGCACTATAGTACTCAGTGACTGAATGTTTTGTTCGATTTTGTAGCTTGTAAACGAAAAATTTGCTAATTCATTTGATGCAGGTTATCATAGCTGTAAGCTAGGTGGAGACAAATTCATTTTATAATTTTGACATTGCTGTTGCATCGCCACCATTTAAAGTGAAGTTTTAAGAAAGGCGGAATCGTTACATACCACTGTAGTGACTAAATAATTTCAAAAACTGGAGTGCAATTTGCTTTAAATTGCTTGAACGCTACGAAGAAAACTTACCTAAATTTATTCTGCTGAATTTCCGCATCAGGAAAGTTTCTCGCTTAGTTTGGTAGAGCACTTGTTGGAGCAATGCCGCTCTCGACAATTTTTGCTTTTCGTTTGCATTTGGCTTTAAGCTTACTAAAGCCTCAGCTAGGCTTTTGGCCCATTTTTTTTATCCCACAGCTGCCCACAACGTTCCTTTCTATATTAAGCGAACTCCGCGTACAACCTGATCTTCCCAATTAACTCAAGACTCCCCTGAATAAACCAAATCTTCAGTATAATCCAAATCCTTCGTGTAAATCGGACTTCCTGCATAAACCGAATTCTACCTGAATACGGAGCTCTCTTAATGAAGGGAACCCCGCGCATAAACCCAACTCCCCGCATAAACCAGTCCAGGTACGATCCAAAGTTCCCGCATGAACCAGAGTCCCCGCATGAACCAGAGTCCCCGCATGAACCAGAGTCCCCGCATGAACCAGAGTCCCCGCATGAACCAGAGTCCCCGCATGAACCAGAGTCCCCGCATAAATTAAGCCGAGTGCCGTCCTCTTCGCGGACGACAGGGCGTAATTTTTAATGTATAGTTTTGTGAAATTAAATTTAGAGAGAATCCCCATGCGTAATCGCCACATTACGTTAAATGACGTCACAGGTTGACGTGTCACGTAAGCTTTGTATGGGTACACGGATATTGAACAGGCTATTTATATTGGACAGCCATCGCTTTCAGATCGTTGTTGTGTGTGATTAAATTTGATTTTGAAGGGCTTATTAGGATTTAGGATACAAGTGCTTTTCATTTGAATACTTAGTTATTTTCTTGTACTTTAGATAGCAGGAGAATCTCTATTTCCAATTTTCTAATATACACATTACTTCATTACTTACGTTAAGAAAACGGTGCGAGTTTAGTGTTATGTAAGCGGGAGTACTGACAAAGCACTGTAAAGTAGCTGCCGGCAGTTGCTGTCTGCTGCATGTTTATGTAGTAATGGTATTTCTATTGGAGCGTTCATACAAGGCGCGGTTGAGCCGTGAGGTCCAAAGCAGTCCATAGCTGCCCGTCAGGGTCGAGCAGGAGGTTTATCATAGAGAAATATTCCGAGCAGCTGGCTCAGGTCACCTATTCATTGCAAGGAGCTTAAACCATTTAAACTCCTTTATTCAGTGTGCGGATGACCTTTTTGTAAGATGTTGAAGTGCCTATCTCCTCCGTTCATTTGTCTCCTGCTATTTGGGATTCTTTTAATCCCAAACACTTCGACCCAGGCTACATCAATAAATAATGGTCACTCATATAAATGTAATCATGTTCTCATTATTTTTTAGGTGATTAGTTATTTATGTATATTCTATACATTTACAAAAACGTTTGCACAGAAAAATTGTAAGTTCATCAAATTGATACATTGATACTAACTGTACCGAAGCCTGACCATTTTAACAAGGCAGTTCGGTCGCTTTCAAATTCATCTATAGCGGTGCCAATTCTGTGAGTATTCCTGAGATTTCTCTATATACAGGTAGTGGGCGGGGCTAAGATATGGGCCGAACCAATTCTCAGAAATACCCATAGAATTGACAAATCTATAGAGGAATTCAAAGACGGCCGAACTGCATTGATAAAAATGGTCAGACTATAGTTCATCACTTGGTAAGCTGCAGGAAGCAAACGGCGTTACAATTTTTGCTTCTTGATAAGCTGTAACAAATAATAAAAATTCAACGATTAAAAAAATATAGTGAATATGATTGTTACATATGTCGTTTTTTTATTTGATTGTTAGAACGAGACGCTCTTCTGCAGAAATTAGGCGCTTCCAATAAGTAATTTGCTCAGTCAAATCTTCTTTCACGGCATCGAGTATAATATGTTGAAACTGTCAATTTCCATGCCTAAATATTCTTTAAACCTATCTGGGAACATTTTCAGTCCAGCAAATAGATGATGAAATTCACCATGCAAATAACGCAGAGAATTTACAGGATGTGTTCCCAGTCGGGAATTTAACTCAGATAAAGCACATAATTTGAGGTGACCAGAGTCGGCTAAGACCCCTTTCCTTGACGCCATGATGACAACTGGTAGCACTTGGCAGCGCCTTGTGTGGCATAGCCGCAGCTTGTAACCGCACTGTTATTTGCTTGCGACAGCTTTACTGCACTTAGTCTGTACGCGCCCTAAGCTTGGCCAGAGTTGAGAATGTGATCTGTACGGTCTTTCCGGCTTCTTTATCCTATACTCCTATAGTGACGTTCTTCGTTCCATCTTTCCTCTTCTTTACCTTTCATTTACGCGCTCTTCGAGATACTATGGTCTTAGTTAGGCGTTCGGGTCGTCTGGATGCCCACTATGCCGCATTTCTTTCCGTTCTGTTCTTTTTCTCATCATAATCAATGACATGGGGTACGGATGTAATTATGCGGTCCCTTCGTCATTTGCTGACGATACACGAATACTAGCTGCTGTGCAATCTGTGGAAGACGTCCTGTCTGTGCAGCGAGATTTGAAAAGTATCTACCAATGGTCGGTAAAAAATAAAATTACTTTTAATGAAACAAAATTTGAGCTGCTAAGATACGGAAAAAATCGACCACTCTTTGAATCCACGCAATATACCACCAGCGATGGGCATGAAATTGAGAGAAAAACAGTTTTAAGAGACCTCGGAGTGAGAATGTAAGACGATGGTACGTCTGAAGAACATATTGCTAGAGTTATCGCTGTGGGAAAAAATGGAGTGGATGGGTTTTACGAATTTTCTCGTCACACGAAGTAGATGTAATGCTGACACTATGGAAGCAATTAATTCTTCCGGGAATAGGATACTGTTCTCCACTTTGGATGCCGAGTACAAGAAAAAAGTTAGAACAACTTGAAGGTATCCAACGATAGTTCACGGCCAAAATTCGAGGAATACAGGAGTACGATTACCACAAACGACTCAGCTGTCTCCACTTGTATTCAATACAGCGCAGATTCGAACGATTTACAATCATATACGTTTGGAAATTCTGGAACGTATGACTGTGAATGAGCGGATTGTCGCCAGACACTCAGAAACAACAGGAAGGACTTGGGATATACGTATCCCAAGCAGAGACGGTGGAAAAGCCGTGACCACAAAATATTCTAATAGCTTCGCTGTACGGGGAGCAAGATTGTATAACAAAATGCCTCGACATATTGGAACCCCACTGATATCAAAATTGTAGAGTTCAGAAATATGCTGGATTCTCTTCTCAGTTAAAAAGAATACCAGATAAACCAGCGGTCAGCGGTTATGTGCGCTGTGGAGATAATTCGCTGCTGGCTCTCTCTTTGCGGCGCTAACTGCAGCACGACAGAAGACACCCAGCAGAGTCACTGCACACACTTAGGGTGACGTGAACACCCCTCCGGGGGCATAGGATGGGCCATAGGCCATAGGGTTAGGTTAGTTAGGTTCACCCATCCTATGTTATGGGGAGTAGCGCCCCCAGGGGGTTTGAGTAGGTTACCTTAGCCATTA
>LQNS02278157.1:10889892-10913905 GCA_001587735.2 Parhyale hawaiensis
CTTCGTGCATGGGTTCCCCGTTTTTCTGTCGACATACTATATGTCCCTTCCTTTTCCTCTCTTAGAAGAGCTTAGTACTTATTTAGGGAGGCTTAAATCTTCTTATAATACTTAATACCTGGTGACGTGAACAACGTCACCTGGACTTCTTCCGAAGACCCTCAAGGTACTCAAGGTAAGGTATGTATCTCCAGCTGAATTGCTTCTCTGTTCCTGCCTTTCTTTTCTTTATTTTAGCTTACTCGCTTTCAATGTCCATAGGTTACTTTTCTTTTATTTCGGTTTTCGGAACTTTGTGTTTGTGTCCATTGCGATTCGTATCTATTTCTGTTTCTTTTGATAATCTTTGTTTTGTTTTTACTCTTCTTTTCCGACTCCTATTTCCCTGTGCCTTTATCCAGTGTGAAGGTACCTTCGTGCTTAGGCGCTGTGTACGTCGCTCATGACTCGCTGCGCGTCTTTTATCACCTCCGCCAAGAAGGTTTTGTTTTCGTCAGGTTTGTCTGTCTGTCGTTTTGTCTGTTGGTGTATCATCCAGATAACTCAAAAAGTTATGGACAAATTTTGGCGAAATTTACTTTGATTGTTAACTATGTTAAGAGGAGGAACAGGTAACTAACGTTTGGTGAAGATCCGTTTATCCGTTTGTTTGTTTGTCTGCCTCATTGTTCTTAATGCCATAACTCAAAAAGTTATGAGTAGATTTTTAGGAAATTTGCATGAGTTGTTAGGTATATCACAAATAGTAAATGACCAATTTTTTGTGACGATCCGTTCGTTCTTTTATTTCTCGCTGTTTCTAATTTTATGATTGTTAGCATGATTACTCACAAAGTTATGAATGGATTTTCAAGGAAATTGCAAAGACTGCTATACTGTTAAAACGCAGAAATAAATAGATTTTGGTGACGATATAAAGAAAATCATGGTTTCAGAACCAATTTAAATTTTTCGTTACCGTTGCCTTGCTTGGCGGAGGTATGCGCTCTGGGAGTGCTCTAGTTTCACATACAGCCTAGCCTATTCATATAAGATTGTGTGCGCAGTCTCTTAAAAATTTTCTTGGTGCATTTAGTTTAGCTGTCATTCTAGAAAGAATTGTAACGGCCGTGGTTTTAATATGTACATGCAGAACTAGATTTAATACACTTTCTTCATTATTGAATGTATTTTGTAGACATCGTTTATTAATAAAAAAAAGCCCTGTGTAATCAGAGCCAGTGCGGTCCCTTTCAAAATCAGCCAAAACGCATCCTCGCTAAGTTTGCGACTGAAGTGGCTTCCCTATACTGTGGCAAGGAGCTTTATTCAAAATACGTTTCTATCATTAAGTGGTGGCAATAATGATAGCACATTTTGAAATTTTGTAATAAGTTTAAAAATACTGCATCAATATAGTTGAAATTTTAACTGAATAATGTTACTTTAACTAGTTATCGATTCCTGCTGTAACTCCCCGCAGGAATCGTAACTCACCGCAGGAACCGTAACTCCCCGCAGGAACCGTAACTCCCCGCGGGAACCGTAACTCTCCGCAGGAACCGTAACTCCCCCAGGAACCGTAACTCTCCGCAGGAACCGTAACTCCCCGCAGGAACCGTAACTCCCCCAGGAACCGTAACTCCCCCAGGAACCGTAACTCTCCGCAGGAACCGTAACTCCCCCAGGAACCGTAACTCCCCCAGGAACCGTAACTCCCCCAGGAACCGTAACTCCCCCAGGAACCGTAACTCCCTTCAGGAACAGTAACTCCCCGCAGGAACCGTAACTCCCCCAGGAACCGTAACTCCCTTCAGGAACAGTAACTCCCCGCAGGAACCGTAACTCCCCGCAGGAACCGTAACTCACCGCAGGAACCGTAACTCACCACATAAACCAAACTCATTAGCTTACCTTTTATTGGTTAGCTTACCTATAATTACTCTAATATACATGAATCAGCGAAAATTATACTTAGATTGTTCTCTTTATTCCTTGGAAAGTTGAATCGTAAAAAATTTCCTCTTTCACGAGTCCACCCTTAGGCATTAAAGCGAAGATGAACAAGTCCTATAGCCTATACTATCTATGTATACGCTCTTCAGTGTGCTCTCCCTAAGTTTTCAACCAGCTAAAGATTTCTTTCCTTCCCATGTTTGTTTTTAATCAAACAAGTTGTTGCCTCCGTTGCGCTAGTTTGATGAGTCGAAGAATGCTAATCAAAATTCTTCTTCTCCTGCCGCGCTCTGTTATTTCATCAGAAAAATTTTATGATCGTCTTGTCGGCCCAACCCGCGGTAATGCTGCTCTAGGTAGAGAATATTTGATCCTCAGTGTCTTCTCTGATCTCTTAAAATTTGCAATATTTAGGCTTAAAAATTTATTTTTCCTCTGCAATGCATCAGCTGGGTCTTACGGACAAAGCTTGTGGTGACTCTTCTCTATAGATTAAGAATATAAATTTTAATCCCTTAATAAGTTTTCTACGCCTTTGACTTTTTTTTTCACACCTACTGTGCACATGTGTGGACGGTGCAACGTGATATTCCTACGAAAAGTGCTGTTTTATTCGCGCGCTATAAGGTTAGGCTTAAATGAAGTCACATTATCTACAGCACGTAAAAATTTTCACCCAATTGTGGGAACTAAGAGTTACTGCATTAACTTAGAATATTTATATGACACCAGTAAAATGCGTTAAGACTTTTTTTCGATGGCTTTAGACGTGTTCAATTTACGCGCTTCAAGCGAGAAAACTGATTAGGTTAAATATAACTTATCCGGAATTTAAATCTTGAATATTCGATGCACCACATCGGGTCGAATTTCATTGCTATTCTCAAGATGATCACTCAGGACTGAGTTTTTGCCCGTCTCATGCATAATTGGTTTGCGATTAGGGCTTAGAACTGGATTCAGAGGGCTGATACGAACATTGATTTTTTTTTAAACTTTTGGACAAACCTCATCAGGTTGGATGATCTCGTTGAAAGGGCTTGCGAATTGATTGATACATTATGTACGTTGTAAGACGTTTTTAAAATGTTTTACAGAAGCAATAACTAGGCTTTTACCATGGTTATTTGTCTCTGTGTTGATTTCTTATGTTTTCCGGAGAACACTGAATTAAATTCTCTGCCATCTTCATAGCTGAGCGATTTACTTTCCTCTTCGCTGGCATTAATTCAGAACAATTAGTTATTTGGTCTCATAGATTTTCCGCTCTCTTTTGCTCTTAGCCTCTTATCATGACAGTAGAATTTAACAACATGTACATCAGTGGTCATTTTTCAAGAATAGCATCTACATCAGTAGTCATATTTCAAGAACTCTCCGCGAAAACAAACGCTAGGAACAAAGTCAACATCACTCTAGGCTATCGTAGATGTATTACGGAGAACGTGTACATAATTGCACAGTTTTCGTGGAACTCTTTACTATAAAACACTGGCAATATTTAAAAGAAACTCACTCCCTTGGAAGGAAGACATTTTGGTGCTTTTGGTACATGGGAACATAACCTAACCGTACATCAACGTATCTTAATTCACAGAAAATATATATAATTGTCTTCTTCTCGTAGTACCCACAACCTAAGCACAGAAAAGAATGTGTAGAGGAAGCCTCACTTGCCTTGGAAGGAAGAGATCATCGCAGTGTTGCTGGTGGTGCTAGCCCAGTCCAGCTCTGCATTGTGTATAGAGCGAGCAACAGAAGCAGCAAGAGCAGCTGGTGGTGTAGCATCTGTGATTGAGGGCGCCCTTTGATTAACTTCTTTTATTGCAGCGGCCTGCTGAACCTGAGCTGGTGCAGCATACAGAGCGACCCATTATGTGCATCTCTGTATTACACCAGCTCTAATTCTGGCCGCTCTGTACAAGTAATGACCTGCTCTCTTATATCACTGCAGGCTATTTAGAAGTGCTGCGGAAATTGGTACTGCTCTGTGTACGTGCAGCATTGTAGTGGTGCTTCTTGCAGGCACTTACACTGCATTCTGACTGTTACATCAGGTATAAAATATAGAATTACGCCGGTAATAGACTACGAGAAATGGTGAGGAAATTGGAACTGATTTATGTACGTACAGTACCTGTTGTGGTCATGCACGTTACAATGTAAAAACTTGCAAGATTTCTGACTGCTTTTGATTGTACGAGTAATGATATGATCCAGCAATCCACCACGAGAGCGTTTTTCAGTCGCGCCGTAAAACACTAACGCCTTACTGGACTGCTGATAAACGCTCCCTTAGGAATAGTTTTATCAAAGTAGCATATATGTTGTCACTTGTCTAGTAAAAATTAACGGTCAAGTAAAACGTACTTTGACAAGCTCCTTGTATAGTCTGTTTCTAGTAGACGTGTGCTCACAAAATTTAATATCATGGTCGTGACGTTCGTTCGACTCTAGTGAGCCTGTAATTATTCCTGAGGTCTGCTCGTTATTTAAAAGATGTTGGCTGTCCCAGGAAGCAAAGAGTGTAACGGGAGGACTCACAAAAAATTAGCATCAAAAAGTGACGTCATCATCGACAAATCTATGGCTGAGCAGCCGAGAAGTATTTTAATTATTTGAACCGGAAAAATCGTCTTAAATTGCGAAATTCATCTGTAGCATATAAATAAATCAAGATAATATATACTAATTTAACAATTATTTATAGAAAATTGCAGTGCATGTTGGCGGAAACTTTCACAGTACTAGGGGAATTACCCAATTGTCGAACAGATTACGGTCCTTCCGTGCAATCACTTACAGACGGACAATCAAAATGTTCAAAACGTTTATAGAGTCTTCAAACCACCAGCAACATGGTATTAAAGTGCTCCATGCTAATTTTTTAGCACATTATTTCTAGTTGCTTCTTAAAATATTGGTGTGAAATGTGCCGTTTTATCATATTTTCCGAACATTCTCATATTAAATCACGTTTTCGAACATCAATAATTATAGAGCAATATTTTTTCAAACGTAGTGTTCATGATTTCAATTAGCGAATAGTTAGCCTGCATGCAATGTGAATGTATTTAAAATATAAATACGATCTGTAATACTGCAAAAATAGGTGAGCCAGGCTTCTATAGTCATTAGCCATCGTAAATATTATTAGGCAATGAAATTGGAATGCAACTTATCGCCGGTGTTGCCTGCTAGTAACACATTACGCTAAAGAAGCTACAAAAGCTGAAGAAACGCACACACGTAAAAAACCTAGCGAATAGCGAACCTCACCAACCACTCACCCACCGTTTTCTCTGCCGCCATCGTGACGTCACATCTGTTGCCATCAAACTAGCGGATTAATCTCTAAAACTACATTTAGTGGAAACATAAACATTCCATTAGCCCATTACCCTGCTAATAGAATTGGAACAGGCATTAAGCAGCTTGGGCGTGATTTGCACGGCACTTCTGTGTTATACACAACCCCTTTTGTGCTCTGCATAGCGCTGCCGTGCTCTGCAAACCACCGATGGGCTGCGCTCAGACATGTTCTGCAATGAACGCCCCGCCGTGCTCTTCACAGCCCCAACACTGGCGGGTCCAAGGGGGGGGGGGAAGGTGGGGAGCATTCATGCCATTTGCCATCCCCCCCCCTCGAGAATTTCGGGGAGGCATTCAAAACAAAATGCCCCCCGTTCTGGAAATGATAATAAACAAGCTTTAAAAATTTGTATATGAAATAAAGCGTTCGGAAACTGAAATAAAATATTTTCTCAAGATTATTTGCGCTGAGCCCATTTCTCTTCTTTGCTCTACGTTAATTTTGTTCGTATAAAAAGTAAAACCAACGTCGTAACAAAAAACATCACTAGAAATACCTACGTTTTGCATGTTTTTGTAAAAAAAATCATTCACAATCATTCACGCTGATATAGGTTGCTACCACTTGCTGCCAGAATACGACAGGAGGGACTTGAAGATAATTCGTTCTGCTTTATTATCAGCAGGAAATTGAACTGGCCTACTGCTACACGCGTTACTAACAACAACAATGGCTGCAAATCACTGGTTCTAGTGTAAAGAGAGCAGACTGAAATATTGATACATCAGGATAGCTGTTATGCGAATTGCCAAAGTGGCCAAGTTTATATCTCTTTCTTTGCAAATCTTTGGTTTAAGTGCTACAAATCATAAAGAATAAGTTACTCAACTATAACAAACAGGCTATAATACTGGCAAGAAAGGTTACTTCCCACTATCCATAACTAGTGCTTTTAGGTGAACAATTCCATTAGTGATTTGGTGTTTAAGACTGTACTGGAGCTTCAAGGACGGCCCAACTGTGGAATAAAGAGAAAGTATAGAAAAAAATTCCCAGGATTATTGATGATAGACAGTACAATGGACTCTAAAATAGTTAAATACTTTTATGATGGACGCCATTTACATGTGTATCAGTGCCCTTAAGGAATGCAGGGTCACTGGCAAATACAGGGGAGGCATTCATGGCATTTGCCTCCTCCACAAGATTTTTTTGTTTGGGACGGGGCATTCGATACAACGACAGTTCCCTCCCTCACGAAATGATACTGCACATTTTTAAAGAACTGATACTGCACATTTTTAAAGAACTGATAGGCTACATGAAAGAGTTTGATTGTGACTTAAAATATGATATTTTAACATGACTGTTGGTGCTGAGTACATTTCCTTGACCAGTTCCGATTTTCTCAGCATTCTCTGTAAAAAAAAATAACACTCATCTGACGAGAGATACCACATATTAACACTTGAGGTTGAAGCTACCTCAAGTCAGAAGGCGGTAGGAGTAGCTACGTAATATAATTCGCGCCGATTCTTCATCAACAAATACTGTGTCTACCATAAGCCTGATGTTTTTTCGCGCACCGTATGTGGTGAATGGTACTTGGTGTATTTTTGACTTTTTTTTTCAGTGATACTATAGCATTTAGATAGCGTTTTGTCAAAGCATGTTGTCTGTTTGCTGGTTTATGGTCACCAATTTTTCCTCTGAATCGACGTTCTGGAATTGGATATAAATTTTAGTCAAATATAATATTACGGCGATGTTTCTTGGTTGAAACTCGCAAAGGACAACAGGCGGGGTTGGACTCCATTTTCTCATTATCTTTTACTACGTGTCAAAGATCACCTTCGTTATTTTCGTTTGTGGTTATACATTTGTTACGTATGAGCCTCGAAGCTGTATGGCCACTGTCAGGCCCAGATGAATACGATTACTTTGGTTAATTAATTATGAAACAAAATGAAAACCATATTAATACGCAAGCCTCAAGGAAAAATATGTAGGCAACTCATGAATGCCACAAATGCTTGCCTTATTGAGCGTGTTCAAGTACTGGTTCTATCTGTGACGCATAAGACGGTTTCTAAAATGGCACAGGAATCTGTTATTTCAGAGACTACTATGTATGTAGAAGGTGATGAAATATTCAAAGTCATGACATAGATTTACTCCCCATGATATATCAGACAAACCAAACTGAACTTTACGCAAATTGCTCTCGTATAGAGCCATTCAAGTGTTAAAGTTTCGTGCCCTGGCCTATTGGGGTTTGGAATTCATTACCGGCATCAGTTTTTTGGCGTGTTGACCTGCAGTCGTTTAAGTCAGCTGTTACTGGCTTTTTGTTTGATTTCCTTTAGCAGCATTGTGGGCTTTCCCATATTGCAAAATGCTTTATTGGGATTAAACTACCTGTCCATAGGGGCCAGAATGTGAAATTTTAATATCATATTCTATAAGACAAAAAATCGCGGATCTTCATTGTCTCTAAAAATGAACTACCTAGCCCAAAAACATTCGGAAGGGAAACAACCTGATATTTCTTTATACAGTAGAGTTGGGAAAATCTGTTATAAATCGTTTACCGCATGCCCACTAGCCTAGGATTGAAAGGAACACCAACTTAGCTATTATAATTGTTAATCTGCCGAAAAAGAAGGCTTAGATTTGCCTAGGTGTCTCTTCAAACGTTGACGACGTTCATGTTATTCGACATCGGGCAAGTTACCTTGAGTTACCTTGAGAGTCTTCGGAAGAAGTCCAGGTGACGTTGCTCACATCACATCACGTGTGTGGAGTCACTCTGCTGGGTGTCTTCTGTGGTCCCGCAGCAGAAGTAGAAGTTTTACTAGCGCTGATCACAATGTCTACATCGCGCCGAACTATTCCTGTGGTTTAACACAGCCCGTGAGCCACTGGGACGCGCTTTAAATTATCAATGATTTTTGTCTCGGCTTTTCTGCAGGTAGGTCTCAGAATGGTCAATGCGCTTCTGACAGGAAAAAACGCGAGTTGTGCATCTCCAACTCCCGGGCACGGCTGAACGCTTAGTATGATTTGTACGAGTATTAGCTTTTCCATACATCAAATCCATGGCAAAGTATCGGGCGACCTTACGTCTGAATGCACTTCTTGCATTGCCGAAGTTGAAATCGCACCATGAAGCTTCCATTGGCACTCTCATGCATCTTGATTCGTAGTTTTTTCCCACAGATAATTTCGTTGCTTCAGCTATTCTCCCAAATTTAATTTAGTGGTCGATGAAACAGCTTTCGCTAGGAAAAAAACATCGGACCTGTATAGGCTAGCCTACCGTCTCCACAATATACCGAATCGGAGCTACTACTTAGAGCGTTGCTGAGCTGGCTGTAATAAGCAATGTACTTTCTCCATTTCAGAAAAAAAAAGTTTCCATACTGAGCAGCTGTGAAGCCGTAAGCCGTAAACGCTCATCTCAGGGTGATTAGGTTAGCAGTTGTAATAACGTAATGAGTGTATGATCAATGAAGAAGGTCATCAAAAATTCTTCGCTGTCATTTGATGACAGTGCGGGCCCTTTAGTTACGGTATAATATAGATAGGAATAGCATTGTTGGTTGGGCCCTGATATCCGCCTGGTCGGTGGAGGGCTGACTCCTATACATAGCAATCCGAGATATCTCGTACTAAAGTATATAAATGTTTGCAGCATTTTTTTTACCTCTTGCAAGATATCTCGTGTTATCTTACTTTTGGTAGCAGGCATCGCTGACAATTTTAGCTTCTTTGTACATGATCTGTCAGACTTACTACTTTTAGCCGTCCTAAGCTATGGGGAGTCTCGCCCTCAAGAGATCCCGTAGGTAACCTTATCTTCAGTTAGGCCTTAGAGGCGTCTTTCCCTCATGGCCACTTCGTGTATCACCCGCGAGCGGAGTGAAAAGCGACGATAATGATTTTTTTAAGATTTAAGTATATATTTATTTGTCCACCCAAAAAGCAGGTGAAGGAGTTGAGCAATGTTCATAATTTTTTTTCAGAGAGTCAGGTGGGTTAACCTAGATGTGAAAAATTCCAAAAACTCTAGAGTAAGCTGGCCATCAAAAATGACGGCGTTGAATTTTTCCTCCACAACGGATAATGGTCTTACATAATGAGACGTTCTAGTTCCTTCCATTTTCATACTTCTACAGATGATTCCTTGTTGTGTCCTTCCTGTTTTTCCCTACTGCTTTTCCCTTGCTTGTTCATGCTGTGTAGGAACACCTTTGCGCGCGGGTTCCACGTTTTATCGACTGTTTTCATCCTCGCTTGGGATCACGCGCAATACTGCTGGTAAGGAGGCTTAAAATATTATTATAATACAAACAGTTTATTATTTCCATTATTTACATTTTGAAATTTCATCCAGTATGGTGCATTATGGAAGCAAAATATATTATCAATTAGGGTCAAGACTGTACGGAATCAGCAAAATATCTTTGCACCATTTATACTTCTTTTAAGTCTGGCTTACTCTGGGGGTAGTACCACGCTACAAGGTTTTTTATCTCTTACGGTAGTGGTTCCCGAACTGGGGGCAATTTACCAATTTTTCGGGGTTATAGAAAGAAGTTCAAAATTCTGAAAATTGGGATAGTGTTGCGGTACCTGGCGTTAGAATTAATATTAATTTATAGTTTTATTATACAATGTTGTAAGTAAACCTATTATAACGTAATACGGTCATTTATGATAATAATTTCCTTGCAACGGAGGAGTGGATAACAAAGCGAACCAATGAAGCATTGAAAATTAAATCTCAAAACTAAAATGAAAATTCCTTTTGGGTTTCATGACTAGCTGAGTCGCATGAACTGTGTCCAAGAGAACCTTGAAGTTGTTGGTATAATTTTCAACTTATCTCTGCGAGAAGGGGTTCTTGGCTGTACTGGAATGAAAAGAAAAAAGTGGGACTCGCTTGAATGTTATAACGATGTCCGACTGAAACTTTCACTCTCGAAGCCAAAAAGTTCTCAACTAACTTCTAGCATGCATGTTCATCCAATCTCACTGGTGTTCTTTACATCTTTGGCAATTATAATTTTAGATGCATAATATTTAAGAACAATAAGCAAAAGAAACTGTCTCTAGTGTTTTAATTTAGCGATATATATCTACGATGATAACATTTATGAAACTGGTAACTTGCTTAATTCGGCATGTTAAATTAGGTAATAAAACAAAAAAAGTTTGAGAACTTCTTTTATTGTTGTAGTTATGCAGAAGCAGGCTCCGGAGGGGGTCGAGCAAGTGGCGGCAGGTATGAAAAGGAAGGAAGAGAGCACAGGAAGTAAAGTACAAATAAAGGATTGTCCTATAGAGAGGTGGAAAAGAGCGGAGTGGGATGGGCAGGACATTCGAATAGGTGGTTCACAGTGTGAGGGCCACTGTGGCATTCGGGGCTGGAGTCTGAGTCTGCTTGTCCGTTCCTGTGGCGGTAAGACATCTGGGCAGAGCAAAAGTCTGAACGTAGCTGCGATAGGGTAGAGCGGGCCGTCCGCGGTAGAGCGGTGTCCTGAGGTGAGATTTCGGGTGGAACGGTGCCCAAAACCCTGCTTACAGGGAGACGGTCTAGTGAAGCTCGCACGGCAGACCGATGGAGGAAGGAGATGGCTGCACGGTACTCTTCAGATGGCATGATATTATCTGTTAGCAAGTGGTTGACGTCAGAGTGGAATCTGGTTGTCAGGTTTCGGTGGATGCGTCGACGTCTGACCTGTGCACTGACGACAGAGTGGGCTGGGTGCTTGGGACGAAGGGCGGAGATGAGGTATTGGCGGCACTGAAGATCGAGAGTTTGGTCGAGCTTTAGGAATTTGGACTCTGAATGGAAATGATCGATGGATGCCATGCGAAGGCAACCGGTCGCATAACGGAGAGCGGCGTTTTGAACTGTCTGCAGCTTTTGAATCGCGGATTGGAGAGCTCCAGGATCCAGACAGGGGCCTCGTAGGTGAAGAGGGGTCGGATAACCTCCTTATATGTGAGAAGTAGGTCTCATTGTACTGGCCCCAGCGTGTGCCAGCTAGGGTTCTCATCAATCTAAGGCGGTTGGAGGCTCGGGCAGCAATAGAAGTGATGTGGGTGTATAAGTAAAGTGGGTGTGGAAAGTGACGCCGAGGATCTTGGGGCGACGCTCCAGAGGTAGGACAGTGTTGTTAACAGTGATTCGAGGGTCAAGTCCAGACTGATGGGTGTCGGTCGTCCATAGTGTTGAGTTGGATTTAGAGGTTGAGATGGTGAGGCCCATGGCAGCTGCCCTGTTACTGATCAAGTCTGAGTGATTTGATAGAGCGGCTGCACCGGTGAGAGAGTGGCGATGGGACGCAACGACAGTGAAGTCGTCGGCGTCGGGAACTACTGTCGTCAGGGATACTACCGGGCATAGAACCCTTGTAGTGAGGCAGCGCAGCCTAAGTAAAATATAGAGTTAATATTTACCCACGGTTGCAGCGTGCTTGGCTGGTGTACTAAAGGAGCCGAGATCGAGCGATGAGCCAACCTAGAGGTCTTTGTGCTGCCCGACGCGCTGAGTCGGCAAACTTGCTTGGTGTACATTGCTACGGAGGGGAGGGGGCACCTACCTTCCCTGAAATGGGAGGGTAGGTGGGCGCGGGTCGTTGAATCTTCCGCTACGTCGTCATAGTTCTTAACTGCTCGTGATCGGCTGCTGTTGTACTTAATCGTCTGTGGCCAGTTGGCCTATATCTGCAGTACGACCAAGGGCGTGTGGGTTTCCCAATGGAGGGTGCAGTCAAAGATGACGTTACGTTTTTAAAGGATCGCTCGGTCCCATTCCAAATATTGTTATTCTACGAAACTGATATTTTCTGTGGACGGGAGAGGATTAAAATTCGGCAGACTGCGTTCCGAAGAGTGGTACTTTTGTAGCAGCTTCATCACTCGGAGACTTTTATATTTGTGGGATCGGACCGAGCTCCAGCGTCGCACAGGACTGCTGTACGTCCCTTTGGACAGGCCTATGGAGCAAATTATCAGTCCCCTGTGCAATAAATGGAACCTTGCACCCCAGTCGCTGAGCACACCGGACGGTAGAGGCAGGCGTTGCTGCATTTGTATGCGTGCAGTGCAATACGATCAGAGGTGTATATGTCTTCCTTTGTGTCTGCTAGTTATTGTTGCCATGTGGATTTGTATCAATGTTAGTCTTAGGTCTTCTGGACGTATTTTCTTTCTTGCCCCCTTTGCTTCCTTTGCTCCTCGTTCTTCGGCCGACGAGCTTTTCTGCTCCTCTTCCTCTTCTTTGCTGAGTTGTTTTCATGTGTGGGTTCACTATGCTTGACGTAGCTACTACTTGCCCCTTTTTTCTTTCTTTCTTTGGATAAGGTCCAAATTTCACCATGTGGTGTGGGAGGGAGAACTTAAAATATCAGTGTGTTACAATGACATTTTTCCAACTGTTACAATGACAATTTTACAACGGTATGACGACGGTGTAGATGTATTCAAACTATTTAAATTGCCTAGGCAAATCCACTTAAAGCTAGAGCACTCTGAAAGCGCATACCTCCGCCAAGCAAGGCACGGTAACGAAAAATTAGGATTGGTTATGAAACCATAATTTTCCTTGTATCAACACCAAAAAATAATGATATGTACCTTTCAACAGTTTAAAGAGTTTCTGTAATTTTTTTGAAGATCCGTTTCGTAACTTTTTGAGTTGTACTGCTAAGAAACATTCTGACAAATATTAGTCAAGCACACAAACGGACCAACTGATCATCACCAAAATCTAATGAAATATGTCTTCTAATATTACTAATAATGCCTGTAAATTTTATGAAAATCCATTCATAACTATTTGAGTTATTGTGCTAACAAGCAGAAAATCAAACACAGCGACAAACAAACGAACATATAGATCATTTCAAACATTTGATCATTTACTCTGCGTGATATATCTAACAACTCATGCACATTTCATAAAAATCCATCCATAATTTTTTCAGTTATGGCAATAAGAAAATTAAGATAGACAAACAAGCGAACGGATTTACGGATCTTCACCAAAAGTTAATCACCTGTCCTCCCAACATGCCTAACAATCCCTGTAAATTTTGTTGAAATCCGTCAATTCCTTTTTTAGTTATCTTGATGACAGACAAAGAGACAAAGAAACAGACCGACGATCACGACTAAAACATAACCTCATTGGCGGATGTAATTAAATCACTGATATAGAACTTGGTTGTTTGCGTTTGATTATTGAGAGTTGCTTAAGATGAGTTTTGTGTGTGTGATGACTCTTCATGCCGACACCAAACTATACCATCTGTGTCTCAAATGTCATTTATACCAATTTTAGTGATAAGCTGTAAAGGTACTGAAGTGACTACCGTCCGTGCGGAAACTCACAGCTCGCTGCTACGGGGGCTGTACAGACAGGCAAGCTGTACCTGCGACACTGCGCGATCTTTTACCGTAAGTGTCCGAGAGGCACTAGCCCCGATCGGACACATTGGCGACGTTGCCCGCCGCCCTCGGACACAGACACGGTAAAGGCAGACACTTTTTGCTTGGCCGCTCAGCTTCCGCTCCATTACGACAGGCTGCAATAATACTTTATTTATCCTTTACTCGAATGAGATCTAATAATAAAGAATTGGCAAAACAGAAATCAACAAAAAATTAAAATCCGTAAACGTTTCGGGTCTTCGCTCATATGTTACGTGTACGATAACTCCTCCCAGCGTGCTCTGAAACTCTCTTAAAAAGCGTACGGGTAGTTGAGCCCACGTACGAGCATGAACAAAGTTCGCAACAAAATCTATAAACAAGAGAGCTCTGCATGCTAGGAGGAAGTTTATCTTTGTGATGGAAGAATGAGCCTACAGTGAGTTTATTGGATAAAACAAGCCTGAAGTCAAGGTCTACAAAATACGAGGATAACAACTGGATTAAGTAATTTTGGAGATTTCCGACTGGTCTCCAAAAAAATGGTAAAGAGAGGAAAAACTTGTTACCTGATACAAGCATGGCTGAACTACGTTAACAAGTTGACTCATGCACAGGTCGGGTTGCCAGCCCCGCCACTGTATCTCAGCTGTGACGTCACGTGGGGAGATAAACTCCAGTCCGTGTTCATTTTTTCCTACCTGTCACTTGCTTTATAAATACAGTGAGCGAGGGCTTTCGTGGAGGAGAAACAATGGTAATCATTTTCACACAGTCACAGCTCTTAACTTCCCCGTGCAAGTATCCGTTTGTGAGAAATAAAGTAATAGACTGTCGAATAAATGAGTTCAACGACGAAGGAATAAAGTACAGCAACATAGCTACGACTTCTTCGGTATTACATTAACATGGGTTGTTTTTCGTCACAGCATTACTATATTACATAGTAGGGCACTATACTGTCAAAAATAATAGCAAAAGAACACGTTTTAAAGAAAAACAACTACAGCGCCAAAATAAGGTCACAAATGAAAGTTCAAATTGGTCTGATTACTTTGATAGACGTGAAGTGAACACTTTGCTCACTATTATTGTAGGAGTGCAACTTAATATATATACTAATCTCTCAACTAAATCAAAGAGTAATAGAGCATTGATAAAAGAACAATTACTAGCGAAGCAATAGTAGGTAAGTCACATGGCCCTCAATTCTCCATGATTTTTGTCGCTTCATTGCTGCCGAAAAGTTTAACTTGAACGTACATCTGGTCGGACGAGACTTGAAATCTCTAGAAGAGATTTGTAAGTACAAATTTGAGAAGTTTAGCTTTGAATTTATTATATTAAAAGTATCGAAGGGTTTATCTTAACAAAAAAATCCAGTTGGCAAGCGGATGGGTGTGATTTGCCGGTCTCAGCGTTACATATCTCTATATTCCGAACAGCGAACACCTCCTCTCTCATGTCGATGCCACACGCTTTCAATAAACAAGTATCGCCATCTTTTTGTCCTAATGTTTTGATTTGCCAATATAAATATAAATAGCACACACTTGCAAACGATTTTGAATTATAATTCCCTCCAGATATAATGATACGTCCGACTGTAAACTAACGGCACTTGCGGAGTAAACTGAACTGACGGTAAACATTTTCACGCCATTTGTTGGCAGTCCCAAAGCTATGTTTAGAAAAGTTCAACATAACTTTAAGACGGAAAAATGACGATACTCGTTCTTTTGACTAGCGTGTGTCATCGGCATCAGTAATAAAACTGTATCCCAATAGACCCTTCTCAATTTTCTTCTTGAGATGATGAAAAAAACGTAATAAAGGCTATACTTATTAGAAACGCATTGGTGAAGAAACTACGAGCTTTCTTCTAATTTCAGTAATTTTCATGAAATTCCTAAATAAAATTAGTATTGACTTGTATTACATGGGTAAACCTGAAAGGGAAATTGCATTGTTCATAACTACTAGGGAGTGCCTTTTTCAACCATTAAAAAGAGAAATATAAGAACGTTGAGAATCAAGAAACCTTTAGTCCTACACCCTAAGGCCTCGTTTCCAAAGCCAAATACCTGCTAAAACAAAAAAGTCTCGCATCATTTGCGGCATCAACACACAGATGTACACATTCCAGCTTTAAGCAATGTACTGATTAGAGATACGCGTTTATCATAATGCTGAGGCTAAAATTGTTGGAGCACATGCGGCCTGCTACAGCAGAACGTGAGTTGGCTCATTTGCAAGTTCAAACCCTCGTTTTTGCCACTCTAGTAGCTCGTTACGAACACAATGAAGCTTCAATAAATTGTTATCAACATGTTCAAAACAGCCAAAAATCGAAAAGAAGGAAATCGTCAAATGAGAAATGATATCGATGCTGTAGCAACACCGACGATTTTCACGAGCGTTCTCCCCACGTGACGTCACACAGGGAGATGCGCAGCACCGTCTCAAAATGATCAAGCGATGAGTTAACCTGTTACGTTGTTCAGCCATGGATACAAGAGGGGTTGCGGCTGGCTGGTAGCGTTTAGATAAAAAATTCTTGATGCGTGAATAAATGATACGAGAAGGGTAACCGTTGGCACGAAAGAAATTGAGAAGAAACTCAAACTCTGTGAGCATAATTTGGAAATTAGATGAGATACTAAAAGCACGGATAAGTAGTGTTTTTATACTATTAATTTTGAAAATGCGTGGTAAAAAAGTAAAGAAACTCATTCGTAGTCCAGTAAAAGTAGGTTTGCGATAGACGCAGGTTTCAAAACGGGGACAATTTTTTTGACACGAGTGCATGTAAGAAGGGAAGGGATCCATTAACCTCACATTCCATGGTGAATTTTATGTTGCGGTGCTTACTATTAAGGTAATCTAAAAACATTTAGGGGTGCGAGGGATGTAAAAATAATAAAAACGTATCATTCACCACGTAGCGCTTGTACATAACGGGTCGGAAACCAGCCGGACAATTTTGTAACCAAAAATTCTCATGATGGCACATAAAATCTTAGCAAAAGTAGGACCCAATGGGAGTCCCATCCCTACACCATCTGTTTGTCTGTAAAGTTTATCATCAAAAATTAAAAACGAATTTAATACAGAATGTTCAAGCGGAGTCTTAAAATATTTACAACATAAGCCTATCACAGTCGATACAGAAGTTGGGGAAAAAATGCTATAAAATAATATTGATTGTTTCTTGCAGTGGAATATTACTGAAAAGGTTCTCGACGTCAAAAGAATCCATAAAATATTGGTCAGCGCTTTCAAAAGCACGGATACAATCGACAAATTTATATGTTTTCAAATTGTGTACTCGTTCACTGTCAATGGTGATAAAATCGGAACTAAAAATTTTGCCAGTCGGTAGCTGGCTGTATTATAAGAAGCAAAAATAGGTCGAAAAGTAGAAAAGTTGGGTTTGTGAATTTTAGGCAAGCCATATAGAATTCCGGGACCAGACCCTGATACAAAACGCTCTCTGTAGTGCTCACTGCTAAGAAGATCAAGGTTTTTTAATTTTCTTAAGAAGTTATTAATCTTGTCTTAAATTTTCATAGAATATTTCTGAACAGACTCTAGTATGGGAACAAATTTAGATGTGTCGGAAATTATACTGACCATACTTTTATGATAATCTTTCCTGTCTATAAGTACGGCGCCTCTGCCCTTATCGGGCCTACTAACTACGAGGTCTTTTTTAGACGCCAACTCTCGAAGACCCGAAACGTTTACTGATTTTAATTTTTTGTTGATTTTTGTTTTGCCAATTATTTTACTATTAGATCTCATTCGAGCAAATGTTTTCATTTGTGACGGTTCCGGTCGTGACTTTTTTTTTGAGACTGCGTAAAAAAGCAGACCTAGACATCTTGATTTATCCTCTTGTATTAACTTTAGTTGTACAGAACAGAAAAAGTTTAACGGAATTGTAAACTTTTTTAACCCTATGAGGACCATCGAACTCTAAAAACGTATTAAGCAACGCCGTTCTTACGAGAAACCGACTTTTAATTTGGTCCTTATAGGGGCAACTACAGTACAATTCTGACGAGCACGTAGTGTAAGAACAGACAAGACGCTATAACCGAGCGCCAGTTTGGAGATCCAGGGTAATTAATTCTTCTAACTTTACGCCGTCCGCGTCTTCCTGTCCAATTTCTATTGGCTAACGATATATTTTGACTTTTGAGCTCGTACTTCCCGTCCACTTTAATTTCAAGTCGTTGGCTACTGGGATTGGCTAAATTTACATTTAGTTTTAAGGTTTAATTTGGTCAAGATTCATTTTACTTCGGGTTTTCCTTTAAGAAATCCGTAAATATTAGGGATTTTTTTTACATTTTTGCCGCCATAATTTCTTTATAAAATTACAAAATGTATTTTTTAACAGTGATTCTTTGATACGGGCACCATTTCTTGTCAATATTTACGTATCTGCCTTAAAAACAGGAATGTGCTGGTAAATAATTTATCGTGCACTCGTAAGTAACCTTTGCGGAATTTTTTATATTTTAGCTATTATTGTTTTTTCCTTTGAATTTGCAAAATATTTCCTATAATCCTATGGTACGACTACGACAACTCTCCCATAAGTCAGTCATTAGCCAATTACCGGCTTGCGTCGACTTATGTCGATCACCCATTTTGTTCCTTAATGGCTTTGGATCACACTAGTTGTGTGTACGGACAGTTATTAAACCCCAAATAACTAAGTAGTATTAAAATTTTAAAAGAAAATGACCTAAACTAGTTCAAAAATGAACTCGAACTTCTTTTCTAGAAAGTTTTGGAAATAAATCCGTCCGCTAGGCAAAGTCAGGCTTACTCGAAACTGTCCGTTAACAGCTTCAGCTAATCATAACAACATAATAAGCCCCGTCGTGTCTTAACATGTTTATGTATTTACACGCTTATATTATTTTATGTTTATACCAGGTGTTTTTTAGGCGGACAAATTTCATCAATAGGCAGACAAACTCAAAATAAATAGATTTTTATGAATGATAAAATATCCCAAACTCCTTAGTTTTCGAGTTATAATGGCTTAAAGAAATTAGAAGTTTAAACTATTTTACTACGCGAGCGCCACTGTTTGCGCTAAATTTGATCGTTCAGAACGTTTTCCGACCACATTCCTGCCCATGCGTTTACACTGTATCGATGTTGATAATTATTTGGGGAAAGACATGAGGATTATTAGGCTTGAGCCCAACGATGATTATTGTGAATGTTAAAAACCCCTGCGCGAGTGAAATACGCTTCATCTGTGGAAAAGAATCAGCTTAGAGAAGTTGGCATCCCTTGATCTCGGTTGGACGAGGCACTCTGAAAATTGTACACAAAGTTGAAAATTTGGTGGCAGCAACCCTTACATTTTTTTTTTGAAACGACACGGATGTAAATTCTGACGACGTAGTGTCCGCCATGCAGTAGTGTGATTACGTTAAATGCTAAGTTTGAGACTGCAGATATGCTTTCCTAACCATGAAATATTTGCAGTTTTTATTGTAATAATAATGTAAGCTGCTTTGGTGGGGTCATAAACGTGCTTAACTATCAAAATTAGCGCTAACATTGGCGCGCACGCAATAAAATACTTGAAGCTTTAAATTTGTTTAAGTCATTATAACTCGAAAACTAAGGAGTTTGGAGCAGTTTACCATTCCTGAAAATCGATTTACTTTGAGTTTCTCTACCTATGGTTGAAATTTGTCCGCCTAAAAAAACACCCGGTATATCTCGTGACACGCTCTTAGCGAAATAGGCGAAATAATAGGCCAGATTGCAGATTTTGTAATTATGTTGCGTTTTCACTACTTTCAATGTGTAGAAATTAGACCAGGTTGCAGATGATGGCGAAAGTAGGATCTTTATCCCTTCAACAGAATGTACTTTTTGCGTAGCTAACTTTGAAATCAAAGCTCATGAAAGACATTTACAGCGGCTCATAGCGCTGCCATCGAGTCTGATTCCTAAAACGTTCTCCATACTTCGAAACTATATTTGCTTTGAATTTGCGACGTACAATTCAGTAGATGGTTAGCGAAGCACAGGCGAAGCAATGGTTTTTTAAGAGGCAGTAGGCTCAATTATTTTTCCCAGCTGGCTTTCTTCCTTTGACCGAGCAGTTTTCGTTCCATTACGAAAATTTTGATACATTGAACGTCTTTCATATGCGGTCTGGAATTTATTTAAATTTAGTAATGCGATGCTGGTTGCTAATATGAGCTCATTTTTTTGCATGTCATCTACGGGAACGATTGTATTGCTTAGACGAATAGAAAGAGAAAACAATTATGTCATACGCCAATATGAGCTGGCCGTTGTAGCGTATCCTTCAGAAGCGCAACTAAAGTATGTTAAATGAAAACAGGTCTTTATAAATCCCTAGCTGTTATTTTTGACAGCGTGGGTACTCGAGCTAAGGTGTAAAATTTGAACAAAATATTTTTTCACTAACGTCAAGAATGTTAAAACAAAATTCCCTCCCACAATATGTTTGGGCATCACACACTCAAGGGTCCCGAGTGCCTTCTCCGAAGGGGATGTAGCATCTGGCCGCAGTTCCTGCTGACGAGGTTAGTTTTGTAAAGTTAGGTAGGTTCTCTATTTCCTTTTCTGTTCCGCGAGGTGGGCTGTCGATCGAGATAGCGTACCTNCTACTATGCTGTGCGCCTTGTTTCCTGCCCGTAGTAGCGCACGTAGGCCACGCGACAAATTATGTGGTATTTAAATACTACACACTCATCTCTGTTGGAACGCCTGAGTTGCGGCTACGGAGCTTAAACACAGTTTATAACTAACTGTTAAAACAAAAATCATCTCTGGTCGAAACGAATGTATTTATTGGTAGGACAAACGCATTTGGCAATCATTGAAACTTAAGGCGCAAAAGATGACCTAAAAATGATCATCAAAAAGTTTGTTTCTTCCGCTTATCTGTATTAATAACTATTTGCTGCTAATAGACCCGAATATTTATTACTCTTTAAGGATTTTCGATTTGTTTAAAATCGCTATGATTATTAAGAAACATTTTATTGAAGCTTAGGACTCATATGGGAAAGAGCAGTCAAGACAAGCGTAATCGGTACTGATGCTTTTACATCGCTCACCCTTGGGGGTTTAGAATGGGTCGTAGGGTTAGGTTAGTTAGGCTCGCCCATCCTACGCTGTAGGGAGTCGCGCCCAGCGGGCGCAGTAAGTTCGTTGGCCGTATTCATTAGCTTGTCTAAGCCTAGCTCTACATTCGCCACCTCTGTCTATGCCTCCTAACGTACAAGCCTGGTGCCAGATGCACAAACGCCTTGTAAAGTTACGGTAACGTAAAGTGTCTGTACAGTTCCTTGAAGAAGTACCGATATCGCGGCTTACATGTCACTTTCTGATACCGGTATCTTCACAAAGTTATAATCAAAGTGGTTTGAACCTCTAAATGATGCCTACTTAAATAATAGGCAGACTCAGATGTTAGATTGAAGAATAAAAATGTAAGGCTTCAGCAGTTACATTGTTGCATTCGTACCTGCAGCTGCACAGGAACGATGCTTGTAACAAGGCGTTTGGGCATCTGGCCCAGGGTCTGGGTCTGGAAAATGATCCGATCACGCACAGTCTCCTTATATAACCTGGAATGTTCGTACCTACTCTACATACCTTATTAATAACATACCTAGATAGAAAATTCATTTCAACTGCTAAAATGTTTCAGATTTCGCCAGCTTGAATTTTCTATCCAAATAAGCCCGAAATATGCAGAGCAGATATACCAAAAATATTAGAGTGCGTCGGATAATTTGTCCAGGGACTGTACCCGTCGGACCATCTTCGTGATGTACAGTCACTACAGACTCAGGCCTGTACTTCAGGAGGCCTAGCCTATGTCTTTCGTACCTACGTTGCTTATTTCATTGTCAGGCACCTATTGATGATCTATTATTCTGTTCTTTTTCTTCTTTCCCAACTTGCTGTTCCCATGCGCGTTGATCTTGTGCGGGAGCACTCTTGTGCATGGGTTCCACGTTCCGATTGACCTACTGCATGTCCCTTCCTTTTCCACTCCCGAAACACCATAGTTGTGTCTAGAAATAGCGAATCTTACACAATGGTTTCACTCACTTGTGCATTACTAAAGAAGTTACTTGGCACCAGACCAGCAGTTAAGTGCGTATAACTGTCCAGAAATTTCCAGTTTTATGCTCTTCACGATGTGCCACGTTGCAATAGCAACCGCACGGTAGCGCACGGCGGGAGAAATATTCCCGTAAGTTGATGGAAAACGAATGGAAACCAATTTCAATGTCTAGACAGTTCCGTAGAAATTTCTTGTCATTTTACTATGGGTGGGAAAATTTCATAACAAAATTGTTCTCAATTTTATGGAATCAGTGCATTCGAAATATGGTGAATTCCACAATTTTACTGGTAAATAACAAAATTGTTCTCAATTTTATGGAAGCAGTGTATTCGAAAAATGATTAATTCCGCAATTTTACGGGTAAATGATTGTAGCACATATGCATAGCAGAGAAATCCTGTAAAATTAACGATTTTCTTTTTACAATGTGTGGACCCCAATGTCCTCCGCCCCTCTACAGTCTTGTCACTATCGGAACCCGCAAATACTTCAACCCTTTATCCGGCGGCTGAAAAAAGACTTGGAATTACAATAAGGAAGTAACCACATATAGTCACTTACCAGGTAAAGAGGTAATGACAACGACGGTTAATAAAGGCTTAAAGCGACGGTATTTTGAGTAATGGGTAACGTTTCTCAGCCTGCTGTAGCCCATTGCCTGACGCCTCACCTCAATACTCCAACGCTCATGAGAAACTTCTGGAAATATTCGAGTAATTCCTCGGAGTGATGGGCTGTTGTCGTCGGGCCCGTGTCTCGTAATTAAAGTAATCCGACGCGGTCTCATTCTATCCATCTGTTATATATATGAGCCCTGGTACGTATGTCCTCGATTATTTACAATTCTTGCATCTTGTCTCCTTTCGATATTAAGAAATAAATTCAGTTAACCGCTTGTTCTCTCTACTTTCAACCGTTCAAATTTGCGATTTTTAAGCGGCTAGTTGTAACTATTTAATGCGGACTTATTTTATGACTTGGGCACTAGATTATATAATTTTTTTGACATTTATTTCAAGAGCGCGGCGTGTTGGACGGACAAATGGCAAAGTTGGATGTCGGTGACTTAATTTAAGGGCGCGACAGACTCCTGGCGTGGTTCATTGACCCACTGCGGTCGAGAGAAGCCAATCTAATTAGTTACAAGCATACAAACAAACCGACCGATCGTCACCAAAATTTGATAATATATGCCTTCAACATTTCTAACAATTCCTGTAAATTTCATGAAGATTTGTTCATAACTTTTTGAGCTTTTTTGCTAACAAAGATAAAATCAAACAATGAGACAAACGAACTAGCTGATCATCACAAAATTTTAATCATTTACTCTTCGTGATATACCTAACGACTCGCGTAACTTTTATAAAATTCCATCCATACCTTCTTGAGTTATGGTACTAAGAAAAATGTGACAGATAAACAAACGAACAAACTGTTTAACGGATCTTCACCAAAAGTTAAGTATTTGTTACTCTTAAACATACCCAACTATCCGTTCACAACGTTTTGATTTTTCTTGGTGACAGACAAAAAGACAGACAAATTCGACGAAAACATAACCTCCGTGGCGTAGGTAATTACAATACACTGCGTAGCTGATGCCGTCATACGCTGGTACTGTGTGTTGTCCCAGAAGTCTCACCCTCGCGCGCTGCCAGTGCCCTCACGCGCTGCCCGTGCCCTCACGCGCTGCCCGTGCCCTCACGCGCTGCCCGTGCCCTCACGCGCTGCCCGTGCCCTCACGCGCTGACAGTGCCCTCACGCGCTGCCAGTGCCTTCACGCGCTGCCAGTGCCTTCACGCGCTGCCAGTGCCTTCACGCGCTGCCAGTGCCTTCACGCGCTGCCCGTGCCCTCACGCGCTGCCCGTGCCCTCACGCGCTGACAGTGCCCTCACGCGCTGCCAGTGCCTTCACGCGCTGCCAGTGCCCTCACGCGCTGCCAGTGCCCTCACGCGCTGCCAGTGCCCTCACGCGCTGCCAGTGCCCTCACGCGCTGCCAGTGCCCTCACGCGCTGCCCGTGCCCTCACGCGCTGACAGTGCCCCACAGTACAGTAAAGGAAGTAGGGAAACTTCTAAGGGGTAAATTAGCGCAACATTTGGCTGATGGGCGTGGTTTAGAGGCCTACGTCATCGTTCCTCTACGCTGCGATTGGCCATGGCAAACCAG
>LQNS02278157.1:10932119-10944839 GCA_001587735.2 Parhyale hawaiensis
CAATCAACTTCTCGAACACCTTCGACAAACTGGGCGTCAGGGTGATGGGTTAATTTTAGGTAAGGTTAATTTTAGGTAAGATTAATTTTAGGTAAGGTTAATTTTAGGTAAGGTTAATTTTAGGTAAGGTTAATTTTAGGTAAGGTAATTTTAGGGTACGTCACCCTCGCCTAGAAGTGATTTAGGCCCGAATATTGCTGAAAAATCCGGGATGACAGCCTTTTGGGCTTGATTAAAGCCCATTCAACCTTTTCTTGGGAAGTATTGAAGCCCATCCAATCCACTCCCGTCCAGATCAAAAAGATTGGTGGACAAAAAAGTTAAAACCAGTGCTCATTTTTTGTAGAAGGTGACTAGGGGTTAGGTGAGGTTAATTTTAGGCAAAGTAAGGTAGTACTTCTGGTGGTTGTTGCGCGGCAAGAAAGCTCACTTGAATGCACGCACTGTAATGAGCGTACACAGAATGGGGAGTTTGATGCCAGTGCGACCTAGGAGTGCTGTCTGCGTTGTTTTTGGTTCGTAAAGGCAACCAGAACGTGTTCTTGGTCACATGCCAGACTGCGACAGAGGCCTTCCTGACAAGCTGCACACTCAGGCGTAACTTGTCCTTCGAGAAATACGTGGCTTAAAAGGATAAGTAATACCAACGTAGCTTTTTTTCTCAGGAGCTATGTTTCGTAGAATTGAATGGTACACCGTCTCTCAAAATTCTATACAGATGTAGAAATACAAGGTATTTATTCTATACACAGTATTAGGTTCGCAAAGATACAATTATGAATTATATATATTACCAATTTAATTGATACATAGAGTTATCTAGTTCGTTTACAACAGGAAACATTATTGAATAAATACGAGTGGGAAATACGAATTGAACTGGCGACTCAACCAGATTGCAGGCGCGCACCAGCAATGTTTCGTGGCGCCGAAAAGGGAGGCTGGCACCTGTGTTGAAGGGTGACTTTGCTATTTCGGCAAGCGGAGACTAGGTGCGGCCTGACAGAGTTCCACTGTCAAATGCAGAAAAAGTCCCAGATCATACCGCAACATCTTTCAAAGTTCACTGCATTTAAACGCTGGTAAGGTTCAATTTCTCGTTTTTAAATCTTTGAAAGTATAGCGTACTGTTCTAATTGACCAGATTAAACTTGCTCCTATCACTGAAGAAAAAATTAACCAATTAGTATGCTGCGAAATAACTTGTTTACTTGCAGATTTAGGTCGAGCTTTTTGAGTTGTCTTAGTGATAAGGTGTTTTACGGCTGGGTTCTTTCATCAAGCATCGGGCAACAGTTTTTCAAGACACAAATGTGGTACAAGTTATTTAAATTGTTTAAAATTTCTACTACTGTTTCGAGACGATTCTTTAGAGATAATTTTATATTAGTCGGTCATCGCTCGAATGGGCTTTTTGAGACCTCTGTCGTTAAACGACGAAACACAAACTATACTAAATCCATGTACAGTTGTAAAATTTTGAACCTGCACTTTTAAGTCTCAAAAGAATCTTGAAATTGACATTCTTTCATTTTCATAACGTGTTGTCTTGAGTTCTTTATAACAGGTGGTAAGATACCCCTGCTGGCGATTGTGTTTACTTCAGGTGTTTCCAGTCGCTTCAATAAACCTCATTAATAACTTTTATCGAGTAATGATCTCCAATTTTATCCACTATAAAAGTCAAAAACTTTTTTTTTCAAATTTTAATCTGGATATACATCTGAAAATTTGCACACAATAAGTACACGTATGAAGCTATGTTCAGTACAAAGTTTGACACAGCCGATCCAATGATTAAATAATTTTACGTGTACGATGTTTGCTCTCTACGCTTCTGTCGACTAGCAAATTACGTTGGCTGTTTAGTTTATGCACATATTCGACATCCACTATTCTCATCGTTCAGATGTGCTTTTTTTCCTTAGTTCAGTTCGTTTCAGTGTATTTTTTCATAATTGCAGAAAATGGCTTTCCTTCTTCTGAACCTTGTCCCCTTTTCATTAGCTACCACGTGACAGCAGTTCACTGAGGTCAGCATTAACGCACACTCTAGTCTTATATTATGAAGAGCGCCACTATCAGCAATAGTTCTGTAAACTCCAGACTGAATAGAACAGAAAACAATTACGGGAACAGCTTTTGCAGCCTTTGGTGCTCGCGATCGTTTTACCTCTGGTTGCTGGTACTGTGACATGAAAGGCTCGCTACGGCCGTGTGCTGCAGGGGAGACGCATCCAGCTCCACTCTCTCAATGAACTTTCACTGTCAGATGGTCGCAAAAATCTCCCATTGGAACAACACAAACGAATTGGAATGCTCCCAGCGATCAGTGCACATTTCCAATTGCCTTCACCAGCTCCTAAAAGTGAGCTCTATTGCGTACCTTGCAGAAGCGTAAAGTCACACTGGCAAAAAACTCTCCCTTCTTTAAATCCTGTTTTAATCAAGGAAGAGCTGTAAGTTTCAAAAGACAGGGCTCAATGCAAGCGGCTTCCCTATGCTTCTTGCGCGGTAGCCATGATTGAGCTGTTCTTTACTGCCGCTTTGGCAAGGCGACGTTTTTCTGTGTATCGAATTCATGGACTGAAGAGACAATTCATACTGCGTTAGATGAAATGTACACCATTTTGATGAGAGAGCGAGATCTTGCTCCAAGTTATTTGATGCGAGAAAATTGCAATCATTGCGAATGCAGCAGGAACAGACGGCAATGACAGCGAACGTGGGGGATGGATGAATATTTCAAGACCGATGATGATATTTTTCTAGCCAGTCTCATATCCAGTTGCCGCTTATCCCATCATGCATTCATTGTTTGAGTGAAGCGCTGTAAAGCTGGTGGGAACGATACTTTGAATAATTACGCATGTTTCGCCAAGGAATGTTGGCGCAGACATGGAGATTGTTGTGTCGTACTTTGTGCAGTTAAGTATAACTGAATGCAAATATGGTACCCACGCTACACTGAGGTCAATTGAACGTGTTCTTACAACTCAGTGTTCTAATAGTATACTGTGTCTGCGTAAACAGCAGAAACATGCACAACGCTCTGTGTTCTTATTCGCTCGAGATTTTGAACACATATTAACTTTTTACTAGTGAAGTTGCTACGCCAATTAACTGCCATGATGGCTGACATTTCTATAACTCTTACTATGACTGCGCGAAGTGTTCTGTTTGCAAGGGCATCCATAGTAACGTATTCGGACGCTGAGTGCAGAGACCAAGTTCATTTGGCTGTTCTGTGAATTGCCTTTATACACGAGCTCTGTCGGTGTTATGCATAAGCAGAAGCGAACACCTTGTAGTTATATCGCGCCACAGTATTAGCTAGAGCACTCTGAGAGCGCATACCTCCCCCAAGCAAGGCAACACCAACGAGGAACTCAAATTGGTTCTGAAACTAGGTTTCCTTTTTATCAGCACCAAAAGTAGGTCATTTGTGCCGTTTGACAGTAACAGCAGCTTTTGAGATTTTCTTGAAGACCCGTTCATTTCTTTTCCAGTTTATGTTGCTGGCAAACATTCTGCCAAACATTAGGTAAGCACACAAAGAGACCAACCGATCATCACCAAATCTTTATCATTTATGTCTTTTAACATTTCTACCAATTCCTGTAAATTTCACAAAAATCCCTTCCTACTTTTTGAGTTACTTTGCTAACAAATGTAAAATCAAACACCGAGATAAACGAACAAATAGATCATCATAAAAAAGTTGATCATTTACTCTTCGTTACATACGTAACAACTAGTGTAAATTACGTAAATATCTGTCCATAACTTTTCAAGTTATGGTACCACGAAACACGAAAAAAGAGGCAGAAAAGAAACGGTTGAACGAATCTTCAACAAAAGTCAATCATCTGTTACTCTTAACATGTCTAACAATTCCTGTTAATTTCATAAAGAACCGTCCATAACTTTCTGAGTTAACTTGGTGACAGACAAATAGACAAATTCGACAAAAACATTACCTCCTTGGCGGAGGTAAATACAGCAAATACTTCTTATAAACAAGAGTTGCGTTCCGGACATGACTTGTCTACTAAGAGGTTTTGTCTCTAACGAAAACAGCAGTTTTCTCGAATAGTCAAGGGGATACTACAATAATTTCATGATTCCATTACAATGAGCGCAACCATCATTATGAAATGCTGGCAATCGAGTGCTTAGCAACTGTACTATTAGACATATAGTTGCTGCTTATAAAACTTCATTTACATGTTTTTTTACAGTCCTTTTCGAAATTATATTCAGGAATCCAGCAATAGATAAATCATCATGCATACCTCACGTTAGCCTGAACTTAACTTTTGTAAGGTTTTTCCTTTCGTGGTTCGCTTTCTCCTTTCGGTTTTTTGCACTCCTACTGATGATCTTTCATTGGTGCTCTTCCTCTTCTTTCTCGGTTTTCTGATCCCATGCTTGGGTTTCTTCGCTTTGAATGACGTACTGCATGACCCTTTTTTCTCTGTAGCTATATCTTTCTGAGTTGCAGCCAGCTTTGGTACAAAGAATCGAGACCTAAACTAGATGTTTGACGGACGGATAGGCACTCAGCTGTACAGACAAACAGCCCGTGCGAGTTTTATATATCACCCTACTCAGAAGATCTCAGTAGCTAAAGGAATGCTGAAGCTTACCTCTGTCTTCTCCGATTCTGAAATTTTAAGCTCTATTGCTTTGGAAGTATCTGCCCTCAGGAGTATATTCTGGCGCCCCCTATTCTTGTCAGAATATGTATGGGCCTCACGAACCCCAGGGCTGTCCCGACTGTCTTTTCCGCAGGTGTTACAGCGGGCTTCAGTTCCTGCTGACGAGGTTAGTTTGTCGAGTTAGGTTAGTCCTGTACTTCCTCGTCTGCTCCGCGAGCCGCGCTACCGAACAGTGGTAATCGACCCATCCCATGGAGTTCCTACCAGCTCCCATGTGGGGACCATGGAAGGGACCTTCCAACTACAGTAGGTAGTTCTTTTTTCTGTCTCCTTCTATTTTCGTCTCTTGGAGATGCTTCGCGCCTAGCACAATGGGTCAACTTATACTTTACGGCAGGTGTGGCGATGCCGAGATAGAATATTCCTACTCGAGCCTCCTGGCAGACTAGCATCACTATACGGATTGCCTGGCGGATACCGTGGTTAAACTTATTATATATTAATAATAATTTGGAAGTATTTGTATTTACTATAATCGCGTTTGAAAAACAAATAAAAGAGGCTGGTGCTGCTTGTGAGACTGTCGCATGTGAATCTTATCAAGGCTCCTAAATACAGGTAGAGCATATGAGATACTGTAAAGCTGTTAACATCGTAATTAAGTTTTTTGCTGTGCTCAGCTGCCTTGACGAGCGGCTCTGCTTCGTTGCTTGTTATCTTGCAGTTGTTTGCCCTAGAATATGAGTTAGGATGTGACTAAAGCAGAGGAATTACTTATCAGTTTACTTGTAATACCGATTTTTATTATTTAAACTACCTCGATGCAGTGCGGATCCTAAAATATATGTAAAGCTATAAAAATGACAATATTTTTCGAGTTTACTTGAAATATTTAAAGTATATTTACAAGACTTAATTATTAATAACAATACTCCGCTGTTTTTTGTGAATATTTGTTCTTGCTACAATAATGCCATTTTCTAATTCACGTCTCGCATGTAGTTATGTACACGCGTCTCGCAGTGGCATGATAGACCTGTGCTAACAAGAAAATATTTGCGTGCTCCGTAGGAACAACCGTTATCCCATTACGTTATCATACACAGTTTTTTTGTTAATTGGCTGCTTACTTGTTTGGTCTGTCGTTCTCCCAATCAGCCGTTGATTGGCCAAATTTGAAATTTAAGCCTTATAATCAGAGCGCCTGTAGGCGTAAGACCATCATATGCAATAGGGGGATGGCTGGGGAGCTGCAAACGCTGATCGAGTCACCAGTTTTGTCTCTTGTCATGTTTTACATCTAGGTCAACCAGCCTGAATACTTGCAAGAGATTGTAATGATAGCTCAATACCTTCTTGCAGTTTTTGGGTGAAAAGACATACAAATACATAAAAAGATATACCATACAAACAAATATGCAGTTTGTAGACACATACAGGACGAAAATATCATTGCCTCTCTCACTCCGTTCGCGGATAATAGAAAGGCCATAGGTACATCTAAATGGTAGCATAGATACTAAAGGCGACTTTTGTCACGTCAAAGCTTTATTTACTTAGCGCTCATGATGTGCAAATTGAGCAGAAGATCAACAAAGTAAAAAGGGGATATGTTCTAAAGAGCGAACCCTGAAGACGAGTGCCGGAAACAGAAATTTCGTTGTAGAAATAAAGAAATAATTTTCCGCCGTGTTGACCTGACTACACAGGCCACTACCCTAACAAAATTTGGGGCCGCTGCAGCATCGTGCAGAAGCTGACTTACGGTTTTGGCTTCTGTGTCGGCTCTAATTTTTGGTTGGGTAACATCACAAAATCTCTTGGGACAAAGTGTTATCATTTTAATATTCTCTCTCTCAGCTTTTATTGTAGCACTTGAGAAGACAGCCAATTTGTGAGCTCGTATTAACATAAGAAATGGACACCGCGTATAATACACAAGTTGTGTTAGAGCAAAGCTCAGCACTTTTATGTCCACGAGAAGCACTCGATCACAGTTTAAATAGTGCAAGTCCGATATGAAAATTGATTTTTAAAGTGTAACGTCAAAGAAATAATGCTCTAACTAATCTATCGTTAGTTCAGAGAACGAGAATGCCGGCGCGTCGTAGAGCAACAAACACAGGCGAACTAAGTCCATGGGAACAGATATAAAAGGATATCTCTGATCATAGTTCAAGTCTCTCAGTAGTTCATGGCAAATAAAATGGAGAATTTCACGGTTTCTTTACCAGGATATTACCTAAAGGTTGGCTGCTGATACTACTACTCTGCTGTGATGCCTGAAACCATCCTTTAGTTCATAAATGAATTGCTAACAACATCACATTATAGGAAAGCTAAATGTCTCGACTTCATAATGAAGCAAAGCACCAAGGTATAGCTCCTGTGTATTGTCCTCTGTTATTTAAGAATTGTCGCAAAAAAATATCTGAATAAAAGAAGTTAGAGTAAGCGTTTCGAAAACAGATCCCTCTCCTCTTTCACTGTAACCTGAAATACAGAGCAATGAGTAAATTTAAAAATAAGCAAAATATTACAGAAGCATCTAACATAAACAGAAATTTAAGAAGATGAAAATAATGAATGCGTATTTTTGGAATAGAAAAAAGGGGGGATAGGAATTATTATTGCCATCAAGGAAGGCTTTTATGTCAAAAGGTACAGAGGCTCTTCTGCGCGAAGGTGAGTTGGGCCTTAATTGGGTGAAACTTAAAATTGAAAAGTTATTAGTTTTTACTTGGCTATCGCGCTGTAAGAGCGTGGTGAACAAAATGGCGGGCTTGGATTAGTATCTGGGGATCACCTCCAATTTAACCTTGGAGTTTACCTTAGCCTCAGCTTGGCGGCATTCGAGACGTCTTTCTTTCGAGCCCACTTTACTTCTTTCCACTTTCATGTTGGCACTGAGGTTACTTTCTTCTGTTCTTCCCCCTCTTTTTCGACAACTTGATGTTCTCATGTGCGTTAATCCTGTGTGAGAGCTCCCTCGTGCATAGGTTCCACGTTGCTATGAACATGCTCTATGTTCCTTTACTCTTCAACCATGAGATCACCATCGTTATGGAAATGGCCGCTTAAAATACTTACGATAACCATTTTAGCACCCACGAGCCACTACTCTCTTTTAATAATTAATATCTGTCTGTGTGTATTTGTTAAAAAAAAGTTCACTGAACCCGCGTGAAGGAAGGAAGGAAGGCTCGTCCTTACAACAAGAAATAGAGGATACGTGCCCCGCCGCCACGGCTGCTATATTACAAGATCTATTAGAACAAAGCTCCACTGCTTTGCAATACTTCACTTTCAGTCATCATCCGTTAGCTGCTCTGGTGCAGCAGGATGAGCTCACAGAAGCCAGGGGATAAGATTCAAATTACGTCCGCAGTTTTACTTTATGGCTAGCGGTGGTAGCAGAGGTAAATTTTTTAACAGCGCTCTTACTTGCGGATTTTATCCATTACGGTTGAGAGCGGCAGGTTTACGGCCATGGCTGCTATTAATGACTCTGTCTAAATTACGAGACTAAATTTATGAAGGACCTCTTCAAAACTTTCTGATATATGCGAAGTGAATGGAGCCGCTGTGTAGCGGTGATGCTATAGCGCTGTCAGGACGGTATATTTTTTCAGGGAACGCATGTTTTTTTTTATGGGCAAAATTAGAGGAATTTTTACGCTAGTAGCTGGCCTGTGTCATCAAAGATGATTGCACTTTTTGAGGCATCAAATTACTTGATTCTGTAAATCATTTCCCCACAACGAATTTTCTGCTGATAGTGCCACCTACGCGAAGCATTCCCATGCTCTGCTTTCCTGTGGTTACCACTTGCTTGATTACGTGATGATTCTTCGGATAAGGTCCAGGTGGTATTATGCACGCCACCCTTCTTGTGCACAGGTGATGCTGCAGTCCATCACCATCGTGCCATGTCAGACTTGATACATGACAGAAATTTCGTTGATTCATAAACTTTGAGCAAGATTATCTAGTGCGATTATTTTCTGCTTGTCTGAAAATTCAGTTCTTCAGATTTTGATTCACCAATTTACATTGAATTTTAGGCGGTACTTACAAGCCAATTAGTTTAAAAACTGAACCCTCCGGAGTAAGCCTGAATTTTGGGTTTCAAGCTGAAATCAAAATTTCTCATTGCCGAAGCAACAGTACCATTATAGCGTTATTACTTTGTATGACGTTATCCCTTTATATCGCCTTGCGCTTATGCTCTTCATTCTCTGACTCCTTATTTTAAGGCATTGTTCTGTTCTTCGTCTTCTTGCTGTGCCCATGCGCGTTGACCCAGTTTGAGAACACCCTTGTGCATGGGTTTTACCTTTCTGTCGATATACTAAATGCCGCTTCCTCTTCCTGTCTTGAAACGCAGTTGTAGTGGCTATGTATTGGCTTAATCCATCAAGGGTGGGGTATTGAATGGGCCACGTAGAGCTAGATTAGCTAGATTCGTTCATTCTATGATATGGGGATCAGTGCCTCTAAGGGAACCCATGCAGTTAGCCTTATCTATATATTATAGGCCTTCGGGATGTCTTTCCTTCGTGCCCATACTTTGCTTTCTTCAAATTCCTACCCGTACAGATGAAGCTTGCTCTTTGTTCTTCCTCTTCTTTCCCAACTTTTTGCCATGCGCGTTGATCCTGCGTAGGAACACTCTCCTGTATGTTTTCTACGTGTTTAGCGACATGCTATGTCCTTTATTTTTATCTGTAAAATAACCGTTTTTTGTGGAAACGGAGGCTTAAACTATTCAATATAATAAAAATAAAACGAAGGCTTAAAGTAACTCATTGACTTAATGATAAATAATAGCTTAATTCTCAACTATCCGGTTTAATAAGCAATTTTGGAAGGAATAACAGTATTTGAGATGTGCCAAACGATCATTGTCGGTGGAAAGGTATAACCTTGACAATTCCCAAGTGAGATCCAGGTTTTGTGGACGTCGAATGGGCACAGTAGTCGCGGGTGTTAACCCTTTCGTGTCTGAATGAGCATCATTTCTTGTAGGAATAGTACTATTTGTAAAGTCTTCCAGTGTTTGCAATAGATACATGATAAAGTCAAAAGGTTAAGAATCAAACTTTAATATCTACCCCCCAAAATAATTCTTAACACTCTGTTCGAAATGTCCCGACTCCCAGTCGGAAATAATGGTTGTGATTATAGTAAAATATATTTGTGTATGAGAGATTAAGGTCGATTATGGATGATGAAACAATGGAGTAGAAATGTCGACCATAGCATAACGTTGATTTTAGTATATTTAGGTCGATTTTTGGTGGAGGCAATATTGGTTGTTTAAGGCTTGTCAGGAAACGAAGGTCGATGGTAGTACATGGATGTATGAAGACTGTATATGGTAGATGGTAGTACATGGATATTCGAAGATTATATATGGTAGAGCATATGCTAGAGCATAACCATGGTGGGTTATCAACGGATTTCCTTACGTACGATCATGAGTGGAATTCCTTCCATTATTTGGGGAAGAATATGTATAGGTTGTCATGGACTATAATATGGCTAGAATTCCCAACATAGTCGACCAAAATAATATTGTATGACTATAAGTTTGAATGTTTAAAAACTTCTAAAAATTCCTATTATAATTCAAAAATTGTGCACATTTTCAGTTGTTTCTTTCCTGTCGATGAACTGCAAAAATCGCAGGGTATGTATGGGCGCTAACCATCTTGACGTTATTTTTATCTTTCGTTTCCAATTTTGCAAACGCTTCACCACTTTAGCGTAGTTACCCATTACTATTGTTATTTAAATGTTGTATCCTTTGTTAAACAGTATTGCAATCTTTGATCAAATATTGCTACTTATTTTTATGTTCATTCAGTTTGTATCTGTAAAGTTTCATCAACAAATTATTCCCATTAGCTTTAGGTAAAACATTGTCAAGCTTCATAAAAAATTTAGCCTTACCTACCCTGACAACGGGTACTGCCAAAATTGATCTATTGACTTGTGATTTCCTCTGAACCGTGTAGTATAGCTCTATATCGACTTAGAGTTGAAGAAATTGTTTATAAACGTGCATTAACTGCACAGACTGGTTCAAGCTCCCGCTCTATAGCATCATCGTTCTGAAGTTTAGAGAATTTCATCATTCTGAGCTGCAGGCCTAACACGCACGTACAAACTACCTTTTTTTCTATAAGCAATTAATCATCATCAAACAAAGCAGACATCAAGGGCATAATATGTCAATAGTTGAAATAATCGATCTTGGTAGAATATAGCTGTATCATTCGCTAAGCACAGTCGATTTTGATCGTGAATAGTGTTTCTTGTGGTTCACTATGGTAGATCATGGTTGTGCAGCTAAATCCTTAATGGTTGTCATTGGGCGTGCATGGTTGGGAATTATAGTTAGCAGTATGGTCGAAGGTTGTGACACATCTCTACCATAATGTATCTCATAATGGTTGAATATGGACTGTTCTACTATAATCACAACCATTATTACCGACTGGGCTGTGATCAGAGCTATTATTAAGATATTCTAGCCCTTGAAAGTTCAGTTCTTCAGTAAACAAGTGAGCAATGTGCACTACTATGAACAGCCTTATAAATTTTCCGAGACTGCCAGAGATCCTCAGTAGTCCGCTAACATTTTTGTGTCACTCATGTGGTAGGGGAATGATCATTCCATGGAAAAAGAATGAGTACCAGCTGCATGTGATTTCCATATCGATATCATTCACAGCTTAATAAAATAAGAGTAATTAAATGCATGTTTAGCGTTGTGTGTCTAACGAGACGTTATATTGCTGATTTGTCAAAAAAAAAAAAAAAACACATGTGTAAGCACCATGTTTCTTAATGCATTTTAATGAGCTAAAATTCGTTTCAGTCTCCGATACATTAACTCGAGACATCTTCCAGAAGCTCCGTTTTTTATATGAAGTAAATCACGATCTTTCGTCTGGTCAGTACGTTTAGGGGCAAAGTTTTCGGTACGCAGCAAATGCCGCTTACAAAACCAGTGCGTTCGAATACTACGGAGCAAAAGCTCTACAAAGCACGCACTCCAGAAGGTCATTTCTTGGCTCTCAGTAACATTTGTACAGATCTGGCTGTGGAATTGGGACCAGCCCTCGCTTTGATCGCCTCTCAATTGAATTAGGGCCCAGCGAGAGAGAATGGGAGTGCTCCCGATTTCTTGATTAGATTGGCCCCAGGTAAGTACAAATTGATGGATGGCAACTTCACCCTAACGCTCTCTGATAAAACACTGAGCACTCCGAGAGTAGCTTCAAACTAGCGAATTTTCGCCTTCTCTTTATTCGATGCGGCGTAGAAAAACACCGCCTGGAGATGTTGTAGCTTGAGACGTGTTTTTCTTTGCTGCAGCGGACTTCGTAAATGTGAACGCTATTGCTTTGCTCCGAAACTCTGATGAGGAAACAGCTTCACATTGTTTTTGGAACTGTAAAGACAACTCCAAAGTTCTTAGAGCCATTTGCACTTTGATCTCCAGGATCCTCCTATTGTTAGTCATCTGGTGATTGTCTTAGCAAGCTTGTTATATCGAAGTGGAGCTGTGCTGTAGAAATTACTATAAATAATTTTGTGGCTGATATTGAACTGGCGCTCATTAAAATGAAAAGCTAAGCAAGAGTATGCAGTATTACCCATAGTCCATGTAATCGCCGTTGCGATCACATTGTAGGCCTCAAACTGTACATGCCCCGTATGGGCAATGCTTGGGGCTCAGGTTTTATACTGAACAATATGTTAAAATTGCCACATTTGATGATTAACAGGTTTATGAAAACGAACGTCAATTGTTGTTGATCTTATACACGTTAACATTGGTTACAATTTTTTAGTGTTGTTCTGAAATACAGTAGAGAAATTATTAGATATGTGTACATCAGAATATTTTCTCTAATAAATTTAGTTTGAAAAATAGGAAGGATTGGTTACGCGTTCAACACAGAAAATCCTAGGCAGGTACGGCAGAATATAGAAACACCACAAAGGAAGCGGAGAGGCATGTACGGATGGGCAAGGAAAGGTCGTC
>LQNS02278157.1:10971006-10984323 GCA_001587735.2 Parhyale hawaiensis
GGTTGGGTTAGGTTGGGTTAGGTTGGGTTAGGTTGGGTTGGGTTGGGTTGGGTTGGGTTGGGTTGGGTTAAGGTTGGGTTAAGGTTGGGTTAAGTTTGGGTTAAGGTTGGGTTAAGGTTGGGTTAAGGTTGGGTTAAGGTTGGGTTAAGGTTGGGTTAAGTTTGGGTTAAGTTTGGGTTAAGTTTGGGTTAAGTTTGGGTTAAGTTTGGGTTAAGTTTGGGTTAAGTTTGGGTTAAGTTTGGGTTAAGTTTGGGTTAAGTTTGGGCCAGTTTGGGCCAGTTTGGGCCAGTTTGGGCCAGTTTGGGCAAGTTTGGGCAAGTTTGGGTCAGTTTGGGTCAGGTTAGTTTAGGTTAGTTTAGGTTAGTTTAGGTTAGTTTAGGTTAGTTTAGGTTAGTTTAGGTTAGTTTAGGTTAGTTTAGGTTAGTTTAGGTTAGTTTAGGTTAGTTTAGGTTAGTTTAGGTTAGGCGTTTGAACGATCGATCAATCGTTTGAGCAGCGCGATCGATCGCGCACAACAGACACACTGTTGCGTTTGAGAGACAAAATAAATATTCACTCACTTTGCACTACGTATGAGCAACAGAAAATTGTCCCGTAACCCCACCTTGGCAATTTTTTTTATTTGAAAATCATTTTTCGGGTTGTTCTTCAAGTCAGTCGTACTTATTCGTCAAGCATCGCTACAATGAACCGGGCGATAGCGTGGACGTTGCTGCGAAATTTTTGCTGCGTTCTGCGAAATCTATATAGGCGTTTTTCGCAGTTGTGAGCGGTAGTCTGGACGGGGTTTAAGAAAGCACGCATCTCTTACGACAATTTGAGTTGGCCATCGTGGCGTTTTCCTGTACATGAATATTAGTAATGAAAATATAATAAATGAAAAAGTGTCATCACAAATTTCTCGCTGTCATTTTGACAGCACGGGCCCTATAGTATAGACGAAAAGCAATGGAAAAAGTACCTCCGATGAGGGAGACTGCAATATTTGTTTTTATGCTATCGTTATGTCTCTATCATTATATTCAGGGGCGGAAATTTTTCTGATAAAGCATCTACCAGATCCACAGGTGATACAGTGTCCATATATGTTGTGTGGGGTGACTTGGATGGACTTGCTACGACTTGGTATACACGGACTAGGTTACGCCCACTGCGTACGAGTGGGGACATGGAGCGCTTCACGTTCTTGGAACAGATGCTTTTGTGCCTGTGAAACTGATTGAAGGTATTAAGACACATCGATTCCAAAAGTGTATAGTTGCAAATTGAAACTCAAATGAAATTCAAAGAGAGTGTCAAAACTGAGCAAGTGGCCGTCGTTGTAGCAGAATAGCTGCCGCGGCTCGGAGTTTGAGCAGTTTTTGAATACAATAATATTAGACAAGTCGAAGCTGCATACACAGCAGCGTAATGGGAAGGATAGGGAGAAACGTTCACATGTTTCGACTCTCGTGTGCAGCAGACTTGAGGTTAGACGCAGTTCGTAAGGATATAAGGGACATGCACTAGTGATGGGGTAGATTAGGATGAGGAGCTGCATTAGGTCGAACTAAAATTAGTTATTATAGCGTAGGTTAGGATTGCTTCATTTTAGAAAAGTGAGAACATTAACTAACCGTGAAATTTCCAAGAGTCCTATCTAGTCAAAATAAAGCTCGCAGTTACATGTATCGCAAAACTCAAACTACAAGTGATTTAAAGAGTAGGAGAAAGAAACTCAGACAGTGTCAGCGGCCGCTCTTTCCCAATAGTATGCAGCCCTGCGAAAAAAAAAAATCATGCGAATAGTTAACAATCCCAGTTAATTCCACTTTCGTTTAATAGCTGCTGTAAGTTGCTAAAATTATATCCGCAATAAAAATCAGTTCAAAATCCTGCATATCAGCTGGTTTTCGTACACATTCCTAAATTCTAAGGTTAAGGTCAAAATCACAAAGCTTTGGGATGAGTGGAACGGAACAGCACCCTTGTAGAACGCAGCTGACTGAATTTAAGCTCTGAATTTGTAGTCAAAACTCGTTCTGCGTTTTTATTTACCCCGGCAGTGATCGGTATGTGTTACAAAACTGATGTTTTATGTTATTTTCTCATATTTTCAAGTTCAATATCGTCCAGTACATCAGTCTTAGAGGGACAGAAAGGTACGAAATTCCTGTTTTCTAGCGCTTGATTCTCGTATTTTCATAAAGACGAGCAAAACTTATAGATCTGTGCATGACGTACATATGATAAATGTGCATTAGAATGAAAGTAGTTTGTATTAAATAGTGCGGTAATTTTAAGGGATATATAGTGAGGAAACCATCAGTACCATAATGAACACCAATGTGTACATATATGGCATCTGTCAGTCCCTTCTATGGAAGGCTTAGAGGATTTTTAATTGAAAGATGTAGTGCTATGAACAACAAAATTTTTGTAGTGGCGGAGTTAGTTCTTTGAAGCCACTCTAAAAGTTGCGTCCCTACACATCTGGCACTGGTATCTAAAACGTTGTTGACCAGCTCACGTACACCAGCTGTATTTCATATACGCTCTTTTTCATATATATATTGCAATCAACCCAATGGCCCATCATCTGCCCAATGAGCGTGAGGGCTCCTGCGACCAAATGGTTTTGCTTGAGGTATTCAGTACAGTAACAACACACTTTAAATTTTCCCACGGAGAGGTCAAGTTAATGTGACTCCTGTTCAGACTGACCTCTTTAAAGATAAATATAAACTTAACGTTATCGGACACTGTCTTTGTGGGGAGAGTTCCAGGAAGCAAAGAGCATAACGGGAGGACTCATGAGAAACTATCATCAAAATGTGACTTCATCTGTGACATCAACATCGACGAACGCTACGGCTGAGCAGCCAACGAGTATTTTAATTAATTTCGCCATAACAATCGTCGTCAATTGCAAATTTCATGTTTTAAACACACAAAGGAAAAGAACATGCACTAACTGAACAATGAACAACTATCAATAGAATACTGCAGTGGAGGCTGGTGGAAACTTTTCACAGTACCGGAGGCAAGATCTGGGCCGGTATGGAGCCCTGATTTAACTTCTCCTTCAAATTGAAGGCTTATTTACATATCATATTCAGTTGACAATGCTCATCACGAAACATATCATCATATTTTTTCGACTTAATTCTTTCAATTTCATGTTCCTGAAAGCCAGCTACTTGAGCTGCACCCATACACGAAACATGGTAAAATAGTTGTCCTCAAGTAAAGATTGTTGTCCTCATTAGCATAAATATTAAATACCATGTATTTGTTCGCGCTTTCAAGTGTATCGTTACAAAAACCAAAAAAAACTACATGTACATTTGACATGTGAATAAAGTCAGTTAAATAACTAGAGCCCATACCTCCGCCCAGGAAAGGCAACGGTAACGAAAAATTCAAATTCTGAAACCATGATTTTCTTTAAATCAACACAAAAACTATTCATTTGCGCCTTTTGATAGTATTAACAGTTTCTGTAATTTTCTTGAAAATCCGTTTTTAACTTTTTGAGTTATGGTACTAACACATATAATGGCAAACATGAGTCAAACACGCTAACGGATTAACCAATCATCACCCAAACTTAATCACTTATGTATGCCTTTTAACCTTACTAACAATTCTTGTAAATTTCATAAGGATCCGTTCATAACTTTTTAATTATATGTACTTTAAAAAATAGGCAGACAAACAAACAAACAAACAAACACACAAGCAGATTTTCACCAAAAGCAAATCATCTGTAACTGTTAACATGCCAAACAATCCCTGTAAATTTCTTAAAGATCCGTTCACAACTTTTTGAGTAATCTTGGTGACAGACAAACAAGCAAAGAAAGAGACAAACACGACAAAAATGTACCTTCTTGGCTGAGGTAATGATATTAATAAATGTGAATGTGCTTAGAGTATTATTTCCACAAAAAGTTTTTGAATGAAACAATTTTTTTTGAACGTGTTAATTTCTTGAAAATAATTTAAATTGCATTATAGAGATCAGATTATTTCCGCCGTCGCCGAAGCAAAAAATAAAACCCCTGGCTAAATTCACGGCTGTAGCAGGTTGAAAGGCCGGGCTAGGTAGACCCGGGCTTACCGGGGCTGGGAAGTCAAAAATGACCGGGATTGGCCGGGGCCTCGGTTGGTCTATAATATGGACCATTCTAATTCCTCCTAAGGAGGTTATATTAGTCTAAGTTGCAAAGAGCTGGGTTCATGTGCATATTAAAACTCTCGGTTTCTGAGTTAGACATAAAATATGTTGGAAAGTGTTCGTTTATAAAAGATAGACAAAGGCTACTTAAAAATGCAATTACCGATGTAGGTTACTATGCCAGTCACTAATGCACCGAAAGACATTGTATTAATGCGTAATGAAACCAGTCACAAATACATTTCTTACATTGAAAAATTTCACTTATCTCTATTAGTCACCGTTTAGATTTACTTAATAGCTCCAGTTATGAAGCATGTGTGAAATCTATCTACGTTGGATTAACTATTTACACACCATCAGTAATCACTAATGTAACTATGATCGTATACTAAAAATTTTCACGTCAATACACAGTGAAACATATTATCTTAGCTGCTACGTTGAAAGGTATTTTCAATTTTTTATTTGTAGTTAAATAAGTGCGAAAAATATGGGAGGCTTAGTAATGTATTTACTAAAATTTGCGGTTCTAAGGGCGTGGATCTTTATTTCATAAAATCAAGTTTGCTACGCCGTCATTGGTTATTGCAGTACTTTGGGTGTGCGTAGTTTAGTAGTTGCTGTACCGTCTATAGTACAGGGCCATGAAATTGGAAGAACACTGTTAAGTTAAGATCATACACGGGGTCGGTATACAGTCTGGCGAAGAAGCGCGGGTGTCACCGGTCGGAGCTGACCCTTCTTTATGCTGATCTTGATTTAACTCTCTGGAAAACGTCTTAATCTGTAAGCGATGCATGATCAAATTCATGAATGTATCTAGAAGTTACTTAATTCAACATTATATGTTAGCGAGAGGGCCCAGCCGTCAAACATGACGGCAATAATTTTGTGATTAGGCTTTTTATTTTTCCTGTTTCAACTATAGGTGTTGCTGTTATACAGGTCTCATCCCTGCAGGCCTGATCTTCTATTAATGAAACGCAAGTTTTACAGCCCTGAGCTTTGGGACAGCAATATATCCCCCCTGCAAGATAGGTCCGAGAATCAGTTTAGAAGTGGTCAAACGTTATCCTTGCGCGCCTGATCTTCCATTAATAAAATGGAAGCTGTACAGCCATGCGTTTTGCGTGAGCAAAATATCTCTCCTGCAAAATAAGACCCGAATATCAGTTTTGAATTAGCCAAGCGTTGAGCAGCACTAAGATAATATAATTCAGTGAAAAGAATTAACCGAAAATAATCAGGTCTTACCGTAACCTGGATACCAAGCGAGAGGTGAACCTCAAGCTTTGAAATTTGTATGCAATGTAAATTAATCTATAATATTAATAGCGTTGTTCGTTCGTTCGTGTGTTACGCTCTTCAATAACAGATAGAAGAAAATTGGAGCGAATAGTTTTAAAGCTCAGCAGTCGTCATCGGTCATATAGCTTGGAAGAAAGTCGGTAAAATCTTCAACATATTGTGAATAAGGCTGCATTATGAAGCTAACGTAGGTATCTATAATACGGCGGGGATCATCAATCGGATGCAACAGGGCAAGGTTTTTCTAATAATTATTTTTATGCACATGTGCTGTTCTGTGTCAGCGCATTGGAATCTGTAGCATTGTTTGCTGTTACTGTGGGAATTCCGCCAGAACAGTGCGACGTCTGAGCAAATACAATGACAGCATCAGAACAGAAATTGACCGAATCTGCTTTCTTTTATTACCTATAGCTATGGCATTAAACAAAGTAGGAATATGATGGGCTATTGATCAGTACCCACGGGTCTCGAAATAGTGAAAAAAATCGAATACGCCGATGAAAAATTGAAAAGCGTAGGATAAGAAAGCGCTAAATTACCTCTAAACTGTGGAAACTGAGCTTGGAAAAGGTGTGCAAGTACATTGGGGAACAATGCAAGAAGTACCGTCATGTTTCTGTCTTTATCAAGACACCAGTGCGAATTCTTTGCTGACAGAATGAATTCGTGATTAACTTTAGTGGTGAATTAAAAATACTACGAAAGGTTAGGCGAGATCTAAGGTACACGGACTGCGTAACGAAAGACAGGAGTAAGCGACGGACGTATGCTCAGATGGGTTGGGTTAAGTTTGAAGCACTACCTCAGGTTAAACTTTGGTAAATGAAAACATTTACCAACCGTAGAATATCCACGGGTCCCATAGAGGACAGATACCTAAATAGGAGGACAACTATCCTCATAGGAGGTTAACTATCCCTTGGAAGGACAACTACCCACTGGGAGAACAACTACCCCTAGGAGGACAACTACCCCTCGGAAGTTTTAACTACCCCCAGGAAGACAACTACCTACTGGGAGGGCAACTACCGATTTGCACTAATAAACACGATAAAATTAGATGTACACCTAACTACATTAAAATCCAATAACAAGCATACCGGTACCAGGAATTTTCCAAACACTAAAAATAAAATTAGCAAACCATGAATTTTTTCGCGGGTCCAGTTAGTTCAATTTAAAAAGGCGTCTGCTCAGCGTGAAGTTTCAATTGCATTGAAGAGATTCAACTGAAGAAAGCATAAGCAAAAGTGATTATGCACAAAAGAAACCAAAACTGCAACCAAGACAGAGCTTCTCGAACTGCTAAGAAGAATTTTAACCAAAAAATGTGCGACATATCCTGGCATACGCCCGACCGGATCAAAAACTCTGTTGAAGATACTGCTTTTCATCTACCACGCTCAGAAGAAGAATCATCATCGTCATATCAACAAGTACCAAGCTAGTTTTGAAAGTGAAGCGAGATTCAGAAAATGCAGTATTTCCACTTTCGACCATAATATTTCAGAAGCTATATTTGTCACCCTTACTCCAAGCGCTGAAATTCTATGGTATCTCGACTTGCTTTTCAGTACATGAATATTCTCCTATTAAACTCTTAACTACGTGACCGAAAGACTGACCAACATTTGGGCAAGGGAGCGAGGGAGCAAGCAAGCGACCAACAACTGTGTTATAAAGCATCGTTCTATCAATGCATTCGTGGCCACAGCTTCACGTCCTGCTTGTTCTTACCCTATCAAAATTTTCAGTAGTCCCATAAGCTGATCCACTGCTTTAGCGTCTTTGGCGGCTAGGAAGATTGTTATAACTTACGGCATCCTTCGATTTTCCTGGTCCTCTAGAACTGTAGGGTATTAATCGTTACATCTGTTTCTCTATGTGTTTTAGTTTTGAAATTTCCGTGCCCTGTTTACTATCATCTTTCATACTCCTAGTGATAATGCTTTATTCTGCTCTCTTCTTTCTCGACTTGCTGTTGCCATCCGCGTTGATTCTATGCGGACACACCCTCGTACTTGGGTTCCACATTTATATTGGTATACTATATCTTCCTTTCCGTTCCTCTCTTAGAACAGCTTTGTATTTATTTAGGTAGGCTTAAAGTATCTTCTATAACCATGATCATGTTGAACTTGCTATTCTCTTGATAATAGTAAGATATTTAATATATATATATATATTTCGCTATCCTCCGTGCACGGGTTCTCTAGTTTTCGTTACGTGCTATATATGCGCCTTGCTAGTATTCCTAAACCTACAGTTATTGTAACTTGAAGGAGGTAGCGTCAGTTTTAAAAAGTTGTCGCTTAATCTATTTTATAGTCTTGGATCGTGAGTTATAACCAAATTTATAATTTTTTGCTTTCCTTTTGTAGGTGAAGGGCGATAATATGTCCTGTTGCTATGGCAATGAATTGCTTTGTTTGTTTTTCTTTTCATTCCTGATTCTCTGTTCTCATGAGCGTTTATCCACTGTGACAACGCCATCGTGCATGCATCACACGATTCTCTTCATACGCGCCATGTCCCTTCCTCTTTTAGAACATCTTTGCAGTGACCATGGAGTCTGCAACCAGCTTATTCATCACTAACATTTGGTGTCTATACGTAACAGTTGCGCAGCTGCAGTTCCGTTCATTTGTAGCTCAGTTCGGCCCGGTAATAAAAAAAACGCCTGGTTACGCTGTGACTACGAGCGGCCTCGCTTTGGGCCATCTCTGTACGTACCAACTTGCTAGCGAGCCCCCAACTTTGGCCAGCTCTACAAAGTTTACATTATTGAAAGATGGAAGTTTGACACTAGCGGAAATTGAGAGGCGCGTCCTATGATTCTATCGATGATAGTGACCCAAACCAAGGCTGCCTGTCTGAACAAACAACGCCGGCCTCCTCACACTGCTGCGGTTCGCGTTCTTGGTGTTCCTTCGCCAAGTTTTGTACAAATGACGCGAGTGTTCTTGGCGAATTAGCTGCACTACACCGCCGCCTGGCTTTGTTTTTCTACGGTGACCCATATACGCAAAGTCTTGTAAAGTTTATTGATTTTGAGGTTCTTGGCTAATGTTATATTAATTACTGTGGGGCTCACGATATGCATGAGCCGCACTGCATCGCCGGCTGGTTCTATTACAAAGCATTTTGTATAGTTTATTTGATTCGTGCGGTGCTAGCCAAATTTATGCAAATTGCGTCTTCTTGGTGAATTAGTTGCACAATTGCACTACATCTCCGCCTTGCATTGTTGTTCGTTTTATCGCTTGGAGACTGCAGGGACTGTTGTACAGCTTCTCACTACAATGTATAAAATTGGTGTACGCCAAGTACAGTACTGAAAGCATTGGCGAGACACCGATGAAGTAGCTGGCTTGCAAGCCTGAAACAAGTATGTTCACAGCTTAGTGAATCTGTGTTTCGTATTCAGGAATGGACTGTATGAGCGGAATTCAAAAAGTTCATGGAACTGCTGATAATATTTAGCATAAATTGTAGCTTTCTTGCGTACGTGCGAATTTATTGCTCTGCCAAGTGTGGTCCTCTTCTCCGCTGATTCATTCCGCCAACTTTGACGTAAGTTGCTGCACTTGAATAGGCAAATGAGCAATAACTCATTAACTCATTTGAACATCACCATGAAGCGTTTGGTATCGAAGTCGCTGGAAGTTCGTTACTATTAAATTTTCCTGCGCCTAGATGTCTGTGAGGTGAGTGGTAATTGCGTTGCGTTCAAACTAAAGAGAAACAAACTTTAGGCCTTTGTTTTGACAGCGGATTTGAGACTAATAATTCTTTGTACTTTGATATTAACAAAAAAGAGGACCTCCATCTCATCGTTGAAACCATTTGTTATGAGCTGACTTGTGCCATGTATAGCGGTCGGATGCCAGCTACCATATCAGACAGCACTTGACGTTCTTGGATACGTAATGACGCTGCGAGAGAAATTTTCCGCAAACTTTTTGAATNATTGCTCTGCCAAGTGTGGTCCTCTTCTCCACTGATTCATTCCACCAACTTTGACGTAAGTTGCTGCACTTGAATAGGCAAATGAGCAATTACTCATTTGAGCATCACCATGAAGCGTTTGGTATCGAAGTCGCTGGATGTTCGTTACTATCAAATTTTCCTGCGCCTTGATGTCTGTGGGGTGAGTGGTAATTGCGTTGCGTTCAAACGAATAAGAAACAAATTTTAGGCCTTTGTTTTGACAGCGGATATAAGACTAATAATTCTTAGTACTTTGATATTAACAAAAACGAGGACCTCCATCTCATCGTTGAAACCATTTGTTATGACCTGACTTGTGCCATGTATAGCGGTCGGATGCAGCTACCATATCAGACTGCACTTAACGTTCTTGGATACGTAATGACGCTGCGAGAGAAATTTTCCGCAAACTTTTTGAATTTCCCTCGTATGTTGTGTGTAATAAACTTACATAAACTTCATTTCATCATGGTGATAAATACCGAGCCCAATCGTTCTTGATATTAGACACGGATATTACAGTTTTGTAATATATTGAATACGATGTGAAGCACAAAGAAGAAATTCGGTTACCCCCGACGTACGTTTCGCTGTCCTCAGCTCATCAGTTGGGAGGGTCGAAGATGGTCGAAATTGAATCGTTAAATTCTGTAGAAATTTCGGCAGGATAATACAGTGAGATGTAGAAGTAATTTGACGTCGAATGCTACTTCCTGCAAATGCACTAAAGATTTATTGTATCCTTATGTAAATCGATTCAGTCACGTACCCGCAAGTTTGATTTATTTTATACCGGAGTTGCATGCACTCAATTCACATGGTCTGTATGTACTGACTTACACGCCATATTTTTGCCACTTAATGAAGAGCATGTTGAAGGTTTGGGAGCTCGAACTTTGCACCTCATCAGTGGTTGTACCATTTCCCCAAAGTTGTGCACATGACGTTGTTAATAGCTCATGAATATTTTTATGAAATGAAATATTTTGAACGCATTTTACGATTAATCTTTTTCACGCAACAGTGCGCAGTGGTATTTACTGTTTGTCCTTGCAAATGCCGCGGGGTTTGAGTTTACCACCTATTTACCTCTTGCCGTAACATTTTACTGTCTGTTATACAGTGCAATTCTAGTCGTATTTTACGTTGCTTTCACAATGTACTTTTAGGTTAGCTTAGTCAATTTCGGCCATCCTGTGGTATAGAGACTCGCGTCCTTGGGGGACCCCCACAGCTCAGTCTCTCTAATAAACAAAATATTGGCCGCCCTTGAAGCTTCTGAGTGCGGCAAAAATCTCTGTTAGGGTTAGCATTCTAATTTGGTTTTCGGGATATACAGTATTGCTCAAGTGCCCAATTCATCTATTTCCTCATTCACACCCCTACTTATTCTGTTCGTTGATGCTGTACGCGTGGGAACCTCCTGTTACTTGAACTCCCAATTTTTCTCGCCATACTACATGTTTCTCTTTTCTTACCCTCCTGGGATCGCTGCATGGTAGAATTGTGAATTATCACGGGAACCTTAAACTAGGACTGTACTAGGGAAGCTCAAACTAGAACTGTCATGAAATACAGTTACAAAATACTATGTGTAACTTAATATTGTACGGTGTTTTTCATATAACGGTAATTTTACTTTATTACGCTTTCCCGTTTTTTCTGATTTTCTCTTCGAGTATCACATCAATATTGATTCCCGATTGTAAATATTCTTTATTAGTTACAAGATCTCTACAGACTTCCATGCATGAAAGAGCTTTGCTCATATTCTCTTGACATTTATTTGTTTCCTTCCGTTTTAATTCAACATTGTTCTGTAAAAAAATATTGTTTCAACCGCAAAGTTAAAAACTGCAAATAATTCATTAATGGATACTAAATTTAAATCTTCATTTGGATCTTGCAAAGTCCGTTGGGTTTGTTAGTTCTATATTCGTCATTGACATTCTAATCAGATTAAAATGGCATGGCCTAGTGGGTCTTCTGCAGGGCTATTACTAATGAGATACCAAACACAAATCGTGTGAACCTGAAAATGGAACCTATGTAGTGTACAGAAACCGCTTTCAGATTTGGTATCACAACGCGAAATTCAATAAACTACAGTCAAAAGAATCATAGAAATGAAATGTTTATTGACCAGTGTCACTTATTAACCCCTTGACTGTGACTCGGATACATGTGATAGATATATGCCATTTATCTGTATACTAGAATACCCGCGCTGTCAGAAATGACAGTGAGGAATTATTGAAGACCCTTCTTCATTCAACGTACTTTTGTTACTAACATACTTCTGAAGGATAGGCTACATGGCCAACTCAATTTTTTTGTCATAGGAGATAAGTACTCTTTCTTTCAAATCAAATAGAAATCAAATGTAGTAAGAACAATGAATAGCATTGTGAGCGAAAACATTTACGATATTTACATACACAGTATATCCCTACATATAATATAGCTTCACTTCCTTATCCAGATAAAAAAAAGTACATACTATGACATCATCCATTTCACAAACAGTTTAATGCATAGACGAGGGCACAAAGCCTCTCAGTAAAATTCTGCCTAAAATAGTCCTCTGACCCGTAGTCCGATACTGAACACTGAACAGATCATCCAAGCATTGGTGCATCTCGTTAGCAACCCAATTTCCTGCCGAAATGAAAACTAAGCATTAGATATACTAAATCACATAAACAGAGAAGTAGGATTGGAGTATCGGGTCTTTCCTGTGACCATCACTAAAATTATTTTAAATGCATTTTTCTGATGTGTTTTTGTCCGTATAATCCGAAAATATTTGTTTTTCGTAGAAATTAATGGTTTTTGAGTAAAAGGGTTTTAACGTTATTTTTTTCTAGCATCTATTACTAAAGAAATAGAAAATGGGACAATTTTATACTTTATTGAATATATTCCGCTTTCTTAAACTCAAAACTCTGAAATTTAGTTATAATACGCATATAGACATAACTTTGCGTTCATTAGGTAAAGTTTTCCTTTTTATGTTCCTATACTGTATTAGATTTAGAACTGCATTCAATATATTCGAAAGTAGCCTCAATTTTATTAAAGTCTCTATTTCATCAGTAATAGGTGAAAAATATTGTTAAGATCACATTACTCGAAAACCACAAAGTTTCTATGAAAAATAATTTTCACTTTCAAACTATACATAAAAATGTATTCAAAATAAAATTTGGCAATGACCACCAAACACAAAAGATCCGGAGCAACAATAATACCTAGCATAAAATTTCAATAAAGCGAAAATTAAAAATACTCTAACAATTAATTAGAAATAATTATCTACTATATAATAATTCACGTCGTGTTTTTATTTATTTATTTATATATTTATATATTTCCTGTCACGCTCTATGGGAATAACATAGGAGAAAATTCAGATTTCAAAATGTAAAAAAAAAGTGGGGTACCGTGGAATCTTTTTCTTCTGTATTAGATAGGGGAAAAATAGAACTAATAACATAGGAGAAAATTCAGATTTCAANTCAGTATTAGATAGGGGAAAAATAGAACTAATAAGATAGGAGAAAATTCAGATTTCAAAAGGCAAAAAAAAAGTTGGATACCTTGGAATCTCTTTCTTCAGTATTAGAAGACGGCAGGGGTTTTCGTGAAGTGTTAATTTTTTGCCGTCATTTATAATGACGGCATGGGCCACTAGTGTTTTAATAAATATAATTAATAATAATATAATTATTCGGTTATGACACAATCAATTACATTAATTATGTCATAATTTTATTAGAGAACCCATCCCCTAAACAGACACCTATTTTCGCTTCTGGTCTTCTTTCATTTATACCTAGGTACTAAACAAGAGA
>LQNS02278157.1:10985339-10995771 GCA_001587735.2 Parhyale hawaiensis
TGTTCACTATTATGTAATTCTAATCACAAACACAGAACATACTGCAAGAAAACTCAATTCATGGCCTATGTTGACTCCAGCCGTATCCAAGATACCGAACATCATTCGGGAAACGGAACTGGCAGCCAGCCGTATCCAAGATACGGAACACCATTCCTGAAACGGAACTGGCAGCTAGCAATTCAGGCCTCTTAATTTTAAGAGGCAAATGTAACATACACGGCCGTATTTACAGTAGGCCATGGTGCTAACTGTATATGGCGTACATGGCAATAAAGGTATCAGCACTGTATTAACTTGTATTGTCTGAAGCAGTGAAGCACTATCTTTTCCAGTGGCAACATGAGCAACGAATACACTGACTCTCTTTGCCTCACCGCCCTACACATTCTTACCACTGACAGCCCCAGAGCGTCGGTGTCGCGGCGGCTTCTCTATACTTGGCCTCCTTGCGGCGGCGCGTGTCTCCTCGTTAGGGACTCTAACTGAATATAACTGAATAAAAAGAAGATCAGGCCAAGTTAGCTTCTGCTTATAAGAGTTCGCCCGCTGCCGGCATACCAATGGAGGGAGCTGCGCGGCACGGCGGTGCGGCCTCCTCCACAGCATCTCCCGGCGTTGCTTTCGGTGTTGGGGAAGTGTGAGGTTCGCTTCTTCTTACGACCTTACTTTCAACCTATAACTTATTGCTATGAACACTAGTTGTCAAATTGACTCTTATTTACATTCATTTTTTTAACATGTCAAGACACGAGATCAGAATGTATCTAAAGCATGAAAAATAGCTATCTCAGCTACAAGGCAAGTAACACAAGCGAAAAAAGTTGAAGTAATGGATAACAAAGGATCTCGAAGTTAGTGCAGAAAGGGCTTATGGATCAGCCTCATTGACTCATCTCACAGGAATCTCCTTCACATTTACTTGCAACAAAATTCTATCAGTCTGGCGAAAGACTACACCATACATCAGGAAGCAATCTTGCATTTCTCCTATGAGTAACGCAATAGGGAAAATTGTATACACCATGAAAGAAAAGGCTAACACAATGTGTTTCATGGGAGATCCATCCGGCAATGCTGTTTTACGAAAAACTGAAACTTTAGTTGGTTCATTTTAGGATAAACACGAACTGTTGAGCAAACAGTTTAGCAGAGAAAGGAGTTGGGAACTGTTTATCCCTATACTGTCTACTGTCCTTAGAGGAGGTTTAGAACAATTTTCTTCTTCCAAAAACCTAACCTTCAAATTGGGTAGCTTAGGGTTGACGATGAGGTAAATTTAGACTTGGGGCTGTGTTCATCAATGTCGCGTTAGTATTACAGTAGAATTAGGATGATGTGGTTGAAAATGCTTATATTACCTATACTGTGGGATTTTAATCTTAAAATTTTGAATTCCAGTGGACAGCGTGCCAATGATTATTCTTCTTCATCGAAAGAAACATAATCAGTAGAATTATCTTTCTGAATCACTAGACTAGCAAAACTTTTTCATAAAGACTTCAGAATATCGCTGCCGTGAACACGCTTTATTATGCAGGCATCTTGCATTGAAAATTTTGATGCTTTTTCATACATCAAAAATTACATGAGGAACTCGGTTGATTGCGTATAAGAAGGTTAAGGGCCGTGGCGCCAAATAATCTTGGTTATTCCGTAAAAAAATTGCTATTAACGTGGCCTATCATATCCTGAGACAAAGCATGCTTAATAAACGTAAATATAAAAAAATGAATAAGAAGATGTTGTAGGAAGGGTAGGGCGAAGTTATTGCATGGGGCTGTCCTCCGGCAAGCCAAATTGTGTAAACTTTTAGCCATAGGTTCCTGGAAGTTTTCACTCGAGACTCACTAAAATTCAGACGGCGTTGTACTTTTGGCGAGGGTGCTGGCAGAGTCTTCGAGCGCCTTGCCATTTCCCTGAGCTTCGTTATGACTTGTTGGCTGTCAGGCAGGTGGCGGCAAAGCCTTGCTACATGTTACTATATCTGACTGAGGTGGGGTATGACTATTTGACTGTCAGGTAGGTGGTGGGAAAGCCTCGCTGGTACCACGTCTGCCTGAGGTGCGGTTTACAGAAAATAAACAGCTGATAACAAATTCTTGGCTAAAGACTTCCAGCGCACGTACCAGAGTTCCAGTCAATATTGTTAAGTTCGATGCCTCAACTTAAAGTTTTCATAATGCAGAAATATTGAGGATTATCAGAATAAAAATAAACAAGGTTCTTACAGTATCTACTATTTATATTTTTGCATGTAAGACAAATATCAGCTTCGCTTGCGTATCAGTATGTTGGCGATTTTTTGTTTTACCGAAAAAATAGTTGAAAGGCTAGATCTGAGACACCTTGCATGGGATACTTTATAAACTCTGATAATTCCATTTTAAATTAGGGAAAATTGTATTTGGCCGAAGAAATAGGTGGCAAACTGTTAGTTTCATGCTGCAATGCAAAATGAAGAGGGAAACCACGAATCTACCAGTAAATATGAAAGATATCCTTTCCAGGCAAACCAGATTTCACGGCTCGCGGTCTTCTCATTCGCAATTAGGGCTCAGGATGGGAACTAAGAGTTTTACAAACTAATTACAAGGGGCCTCGTAGACTACAAAAACTGGCCTAAGTGGAATACAGCCTGGACCTATTCNAAATATGAAAGATATCCTTTCCTGGCAAACCAGATTTCACGGCTCGCGGTCTTCTCATTCGCAATTAGGGCTCAGGATGGGAACTAAGAGTTTTACAAACTAATTACAAGGGGCCTCGTAGACTACAAAAACTGGCCTAAGTGGAATGCAGCCTGGACCTATTCAGTTTAAACCCTTTCTTGCAGCAATTTATTAGCATAGGTACTCATTGAGATTCACAAATTAAATAGTCTAGTTTACTGAAGAATAATAATTGCTAATATAATCTTATGTTTAATAGCGTTACCAATAGCGCTGAAAGAATAGAATAATACACTGCGTTCATATCAAGCGTATACTTTAAGTGTGAAGTTTTCTTCAGAAATAAGATTAAATTAGTAATTTACTTCATAACCAAAAGTATTTGCGCATAAAATTAGATCCTTAACTATAACGTTTGACATCAATGCATGGGATAAATAAATCTTTTAACAGAACAGCGCTGCATAATATTGTATAGTGTTGGTTATATAAAAAAATTGTACAGTGAACATTGTTTCTTTTACGGTTGGGCCAGGCGAATGATATTTTCTGGCGCTACGGCCAATTAATTTTACTTTTCCCTGGCGCCTTGATGGGTGCGACAAAAATTTAGCTCCGCTCTGCTGTTTGGAAATGAGCAGTGTAGGCTCGAGAAAATATCCTTTAATTAACCAAAGGAATAATACCCGCACATTGGTCACTGTTGCCTTCAATGTAACAACGAAGTGTTCGGATCACATTGCTCTAGAAAGGCATTTATTTATTGTGCTACAAGAGCCCTTACCAAGGCAATAATTTAAGCAGGCAACTTCCACGAGCTTCTGGCACCTCTACGTTTGCCGTACACAAGTCGAACGTTGAGATGAACCCTCAACTTTCGTGATTTCTGGTAACGTTTCTCTGCCCTCTTTGGCGGCATAGGATGGTCCATAGGCCATAGGGTTAGGATAGGTTCACGCATCTCATTTCATGGGGAGCAGCGACCCCAGGGTACAATGTAGGTTACCTCAGCCACTAGCTAAGCTTGCACGGGGCGATTGTCTTTCGTGCTTCCCTCCAATTTCATACTGATCTTAATTTTCTCTGTTCTTCTTTTTCTTCCCGATTTGCTGTTCCTATGCGCGTTAATCCTGTGGGGGAACACCTTCGTGCATGGGTTTCACGTTTCTATCGACATACTATGTGTCTCTAGTTTCTCCCTCTCATGGATCGCCATTGTTGTGGAAACGGAAGCTTAAACTATTCAATATAATAGCAATAATATTATCCTTTCTCTGAAAAATAGCCCTATATATATGGGGCGTTGTGTACATGTTAACAGCATGAGTCAAGGGCCGAGCTAACCCTTAACCCTTGTAAGCTATGTGCTGCCCACGTTACCCATTTGAGGACTTAACAAATGGTGCCATTCTTACGATAATTGATGTTTAATTTTTAGGCATGGGAGGTTGACTATATTTTCCTCACAGAGCTCTATATAAAAAGTGACCAAACCACCCTTTTGGGCGGTAAAGGGTTATTCTTTTTGCTATTGACGGTATCGATGCCATCAGCGTCAACTTTCTCAAAAGTTATAAGTTCTTCCTTTCCCTGTTTAATTCGACGTTTCCAAATAGCAGGTCTGAACATTTTTCCAATGTTGTGCCGGAGAAAGAGGTGAGAAGAGCTGGGGAGGCACATTAAACAATAATTTATAATTGCATGCTCAACTTATGAGTGAGCGTTCAGCTCGCAGAAGTTGAGCAAACGATTATAAACCGCGACCCCAACATTATTTGCGTTTGAAAAATTTAAATAAGGTATAACCACTAGCGGCCCTAGGGATAGGGTGGTATACACTTACAGCCTCTCAAAGCAGTAAAACAAACTCTATTTACGTAATTATTTTTTCACTGCCGCGTTCCTTCGCGGTTCAGTTATCGCGGATCCACGACTTCTAGAAGTTTTTTATCGAAGTTATATATGACAAATATGTGGCGTAGTTTCGGGAATATTAAACAAAAATCTCGATGTATGACCGCCCGATACCTCATCTACCGATTTCATATTGCTTAACGATTACTTCTGTTATTAATAGCGTAAAACGTGGGTTGTTAAAAGTACAGGGAGGGTTTGAATGAAACCAAATACGTTTTAAATGATTAAATAAATGCGTTGTGAGTGCTTCGCTACTCGTAGAGATAGTATGAGTGATTGCTCAACTAAATTGACCCATCGCAGCTCAGTATGTACTGTATTGCATACAGCTCCTCGCTGCTAGTTGTAACGCCACTAATATTTATTCCTATACTCGTACAGCATTATAACCATTTAAATGTTAATCTTTTTTCACCTTATTTCAACTAAAAAAAATTAACTTATGTATACACTGACAACGTTCAACCGATTTTTCTTGATATACTTGCCACTTTTAAGTTACCTAGAATTATAAGCGTAAGTCTGACATGCAGTATCTGGGAGGAGGGACTACATTTCAACAAGCCCAAAAGACAAGACTGGCCGCCGCTTGTTATTACTTGCGGTCGATAAAAAACTTCTTCTATGCGGCCAATTTCTTCCATGTGCTCGAACAATGAGCAGAGGTCACGTACCAAACGAACTAGAAGTCTACTTAACTCTTAACTGGACAAGTGACCATATATGGTTACTATAATGCTACTCCAAAGAGGGAGTTTTCACCGATCGGTAGAGGGTAAATCTTAAGCTAGGCAGGCCGAATGTCTTGCCACGTGTTTCGAGTATTTGTTTTTTCTATGAATTACGGAATTTTGGTAATTCATTTCATGGTAGGTGACTGGTGCAAATTTAAAGGATTAAAAATTGCGCAGTTGAAACAATTTAGTCAGGTCCGAAAAATCGTGCAGGCACTACATACACATTTACCTCCGCGAAGGAGGTTGTTTTGTCGAGTTTGTCTGTCTGACTATTTGTCTGTCACCAAGATAACTCAAACAAGTATGGGCGGATCTTGACGAAATTTGCAGAGATTGTTAGGCATGCTAGGAGGGACAGATGATTACCTTTCGGTGAAGATCCATTCCACCGTTTTTTGTCTAGCTACCTCTTTTTTTCCTAGTACCATAACTCAAAAAGTTCTGGACGAATTTTTTATTACATTTACTTGAGCTGTTCGGTGTATCACAAAAACTAAATGACTAAATTACTGTGATTTTATTTGTCCATTTGTTTATTCATCTCTATGTTTGATTTTATGTTTGTAAGCAATAAACTTGAAAGTTATGAACGGATATTTTTGAAATTTACAGGAGTTGCTAAATGTGTAAAAAGACATGATTTGAATGACAAAATTTTAGTGATGATCAGTTCGTGTGTTTGTTTGAATAATGTTTGTTAGAATATTGTCAACGACTGCATGCAGGAATCTTAATAATTGTTATGAGACATGAATGATCAAATTTTGGTGATGTTCGGCTTGTCCGTTTACTTGGTGTGTGTTTGACAAAGGTTTGTCAAAATGTCTCTCAAAACATAACTCGCAAAGTAACGGACGGATTTTCAAGAAAATTACAGAAGCTGTTATTACTGTCAGAAGGTGATGATGAATAGGAAATCGTAGTTTCAGAACCATTTTGAAATTTTCGCTGATGTTGTAGCGGCAGGGAGAGCAATGCCGCACATGTCTTAATTGCTTCGGTTTCGTAAGCTTCTACCTTGAAGCTTCACCACCTGTTGGCACTCGTCCGAGCTATGCAAACTAGGACTAAGAAAAAGGACAGGCTATCATAACAGGTTTATTAATAGGGACAGTATTGGAAGAAACTGGATCTTGGAAACACCAAAGCCCGGGAAAGACCGTTAAAATCCACAATCAGCAGTCAGGTGTCACTTCAGACAGAGGCGCATTGTTACCCATAAAAGGCGCGAAGGAGCACTCAGTCGTAGCCGAACCTAAATAAAAAATCCACAACGTAGAGGTGATTCATTACTAGGTGCTCGATAGTCTATGGGTGAGACACTCGTGGAGAATCACATAAAGATACTGGCGAAGTATGGTAAAGTTGACACTACATAACCGCCCTCGTAGTGTGCAACAACTCTGGTTTAACTTCTTCAGCATAATGACGTAACACGGGCATAAAAGCTCGGCTACGCAGATCAGCTGAGGTTCCATATCGAAGGTAGTGTATCAAAATTTGTGTAGAAGCAAGTCAAATGTCTTTTCTTCAGCACATCGTGAAATCCAATCTATCACGAGAAGATAGAATAAAAGGCAGTCTTGAAAGTATTACACACCTCTCTCAAAGTTACGAAGTAATAAAGTAAACACCGAGAAGTCTCACAATATTAGGAAAACAAAAGTTCAATGTGGCACTTAACCCAAAATAGGTTATCGATAGATGGGCCATTGGAAACTATAACGGTTAAAGTCACTTTCACAGCAATAACTAAAATTTCATCTTCAACTTTCAAGAAAAACTCCATGCGATAAGGAAAGACGTATAACAACACACTGAGTAAATACTTCAAATTTCACGCGCATTTGTAAATTCACATACGAAGGTCATATCCGGGTTTGTCAGCGATCTAATTCGTAGCCAGTGAGGCTGGCCCTAACATTTACAAAACATGTCAGTCACATTCCATAGACAAAATCGCGAGGTACTATGCGCATCAATTTCGATTACCGTTGCTAGTTTAAAGCGTCTGTTCCAAAACGTGTAGCACTCCATGTCAGAAGTGCGGTACGCCAAGTGAAGTCATTAATCACACACACATTATTTTCAGGTAGCCGTACCAAATTTCTTCGGCATACAATAACAGAAGCCGTTTGTCTTACGGCTTCAGTTGTGACGACTGGCGTGGGACTTTCTATGAATATATATATAGTGAGACTGGCAGTCGTGGCACCGGGCAAGACTGCGGCACCGGCATTCCACATAGCTAGGGTCGTAGCTGAAACTTATCTTCGGCTGAGACGCATACCGGTCACCAAAAATCTTCTCACCTGGCGAGAAAAATAAAAAATGCACCCAAATTACGGTATAAATAAACCATTAGTAGCTTTGACGCCAGTTTATTTTATTCTGACCTCCTACACGCTCGCAAATCAAGCCTTCCTAACTACCGAGCCCACGTGATCTCAAAAGGGAGAGAGAATAAGGAACACGCAGCACTCCGGAGGAAGCGCGGAGTCCACGCATGTTGGCGCTCCCGCACCGAACCAACGGGCAGGGCCCGTCAAGTTAGAAAAAAGGAAAACAACAAAACAGCAGAAATGCATAGCTGGAAATCAAGAGCCTAGCTGGAAAATTCTAATGTCTTAGAAAAGAACAGAGCAGCTCATGGATTCCTCGCACGCGACTCACGGCATTGGGTGGATACATCTAACTAACTTTTTCCTCCAATACACAATACACACACAAACCAATGGAACGCAATGGCAAAATGTTGCCTTAAGAAAAGATACGTTATTTTCATGAGATCAATTTGCAAATGAACCATATTATTTCATAACCGTAACAATAATAATTACATCGCGTAATTTATGCATCCGTTGCCACCACCAAAACTATTTCACACAGAGAGACATAGGTTGCCTGTTGACAGACACGCGGAGTCCACGCAAGAACGCCCCTCAACAGAGGATCACCGCGCATGGGGAAAGCAAGCCCGGAAAGAAGAAGAAAACAGAATAAGACAACACGAGCATGAGCGCGAAAATGGAGGGAAACAATGTGGGCATGTAGGACTGACGTTCCGAATGCCTAGTTAAGGCTGAAGAGTCCCACACAACCATCTGGGGTAGCTTCTCCCAAGCATATGATAGAGGAACAAACGGTGAACGCTAAAGAAGCTGAACAGTCAGCCTATCTTTGGGAGTTTACATGACACTGTATAAACCCCTTCTCGCTGCACTACGAGATTAATCTAATAGTTGAAGTTACTTTTTTATTCATTTATTTACTTTTTGAAAGGTTTGAAACCTACCAAAATGCAGACTTCTAATAATTCCGGTAGAAATTTACCCTCCACGTCCAACTGCATATCTTCAATCTTCAGTTCAACATTCCCATAAGCCCTAGAATTGTAGATTTAGTGGACAGCGCGGCGGAAAAATAACTCGGCGCTGCGGTACCAAACTCCATTCTCAGTTCATCAACTCTTGGATTAACAGTTACAAAGCCGTAAATAATATAATTATGAGAAGGATACTTGAACATTTAATAAAATTAAAAACTGCAGCCATTTATGAAAATGTTGGGACTACGTCCCCAACAATCAGACGTCCATACGGCCTAACGTTTTCATTAAAAAAGAAAGGTATTGCCACATCGAGGGCACGAGAATACTTTCGGGAGACTTGCAAAGATAACCAGAGGAAGCAGCCTCGATCGCACTCCAACAACGTTGCCTTGCTTGGTGGAGGTATGCTCTCTCAGATCTCAAGTGTTCTCGTTATACATGAAAAGCAACTCATGTTTCATCATGAAATCCCTTATAGGGCACAAGATAGATTTTAGGCCTACTCTTAACGTTAATTACTTCGATTCTAAAACACGACAATATTGATTCATAGCAAAACTTTATCTCAAGTTTGCGTCTGAGCAAATTTTTCCAGTTTCAATATTGATTCTCTCCTTTTTCCCATCCTGTGAACAGTTTGTCTTCTGCTTTCCTCTTTTTTTTTTTTTTTTTGAGCTATCGTGCTCATGATCAACGATGTGTCACTTTGATCAGCATGCTGCTTGTATCTTCACATTTCTCTCTCTAACGCTTCGAAGAATCTTAGAAGACGTAAGCCAATGCATATGGGTTAAATATATAGTAACTTTTCTTTTAAAGCAATGATGTTGCGAACTATGCATTATAAGCTTGCATATATAGTCATAGGGTATTCTGTGCAAATTAATGTGCCTTTTAAGAGCCAATACATGCATGGTGACTGTTGTGTATTCGAAGTCGAACTCGAAGGTCTAACTACTAACAACAATAAATACGTTCTACCGATATGGCGATACTATGAGCTCATTACAGAAAAGTTAACCCAATTTGTGATATAGTTCAGCTTGTTTTTAAATCAGCTGCGGTGTCATACTGTTCTCGAGTGTGGTCATAAATTAAGTAAAGTGTATATTTTCCGACTGTTTCTCCTCAAAGATATCCTTCGTATTTACTGTATTTTTGAAGTTAGCAAAGTTTCGATTACATTCTTCCATTTTTATAAAAGCTGCCTACTAATTTGTAAAAGTAGAAGGGATCCGCTGGCAATTTAGTCTTCTCTAAAAATATTTTGGAAAACTCGAAGCCCGATCTATCTCTGCGCGATCAAAATAGCGCGAAATTTTGTCCTGATAGAGATCTCTTCCTTAGCTCGCACCTCACCGGAGGCAACTTTGGGGACGATTCTTTTTCGCCGAAGAATTTCACATTTCCTGAGGATAGAGCATTGGCTGGTAGAAATGATGGCAGAAGGATAAATCTTTTTATAAGTATGTCTAAGCTTGCTTGGCATTATATATTTCTCCCTAATATGGCTGGCGGGAGGTATGGAGGGAGACCAACATTCCTAAGCCTTAAGGCTATGCGTCGTATTTGGAGAAGCTGCCCAGAGATGAAATTGATTCCAAGTCGCATGAAAAAGTGCAGCGATTTTTGTGCTTCGCGGAGCGGCAGTTGATGGTCCTGTGTTTCAGGACCGAGGATTGCGTGGTCTCCCTGGGGCACCTCGCGAGGAAAAATTTTATGCGGTCTATCAAGATATGAGACGGCCTAGGGACTGCCGGCCGGGGGTGAAGACT
>LQNS02278157.1:10996200-11008147 GCA_001587735.2 Parhyale hawaiensis
AGTGAGGCATGAGGCAACGTAAGGACTGCCGGCCGGGGGTGAAGACTGGCCGAGTCCAGGAGCATGGAGTGAGGCATGAAGCAACGTAAGGACTGCCGGCCGGGGGTGAAGACTGGCCGAGTCCGGGAGCATGGAGTGAGGCATGAGGCAACGTAAGGACTGCAGGCTGGGGGTGAAGACTGGACGAGTCCGGTAGCATGGAGTGAGGCATGAGGCAACGTAAGGACTGCCGGCCGGGGGTGAAGACTGGCCGAATTCGGCAGCATGGGGTGAGGCATGAGGGGACCTATGAGGCCTGGTCGAGTCCGGGAGTATGTAGTGAAGCGTGAGGCGATCCAGGGACTGCCGGCTGGAGGTGAATACTGTCTGTGTCGGGGAGCGTGGAGTCAGGTATGAGGCTGTCGGTCGACTGCTCCTCAATGGTGCAGACAGGCAATGTTCGGGAGCATGCGGCGAGAGATGAGACGGCCCAGGGACTGCCAGCCGGGAGTGTGGACTAGCTAAGTTTTGGGCAAAGTAGCGAGCTTCGAGACATCAAGCCTTGGGATTGCCGGCTGGTTGCGGAGAGCAGCTGAATTGGGGAGACTGGACCGAGGCATACGGCTGCCTAGGAACTACCGGCGTGGAATGAGACCTACCGGGTGGGGAGCAAGGAACAACGTAAGAGACGGCTTTGGGACTACCATTTGGGCAGTTGTGTCTGACCAGGTAAAGGGGAGTGATATGGTAGCAATGGTGCCGTGTTTTGAAAATGCACTCATACGTTCACGACTCAGTTCAGAGCAGTTGTCACGTAAGTTAGCTCCTCAGTTCATGCATTTCTGTGTTTCTGAAAAGCAGCCCCATGGCTAGAGCGATTTCAGCAAGCGATTTGTATACTGGACCTGCTCACACTGTGGTCGAAACTCGTCAGCTGCTATGCTGTCACTACCACTGCTCATTCCCAATTCATCCAATTTTGTTCCCGAGACTATAAGTACTGTATTCAGAAACTGATTAGTTGTGGCTGTCATGCCGCTGACGTTCTAACACATGAGTTGCTCATTGACAGCTCTACATCAGGGACTTTGCGAAGAAGTTACCAAGAGGTCCCGCATTTATATAGGACTGGGAGTGATTTCATATAACTTAAGCCCCGTCCAGACTACCACAGAAATGTGTTCACGCTGTTACCATTACCCAGATCACCGCAAATTTTCCTCTTAAAATCGCATTTTTGTGCGTTTTCGCATTTTTTCAACTAGCTAGATATTTTCGCACGATGTAGGCTGCGAATAACGCCGGTTCACCGTGAAGACTTTCGTTTCTCTTACGAAAAACAAATAAATTGGACATCCTATAATGTTTTTGGTTGTTTATACAAATTAGAAAAGCCCATCGCTGTTCGAATTCTAATATTCATTACAAGTTGGAGCAAAAATATGAAGCTCGAATACAGTTAGTGATACTTGCTCAGCAAATTGCCTTAACGGCAAACATTTTATCGATGTTTTATGGATACACAGGTATGTTTGAGAGACGAAATAAAATGTTGCAAAGCGTATGGAGAACAAAAAATTGTCGAGTAAGCCTACCTCAAATTTTTAAATACTTGACAGCTTTTTTGAACGTGTTCTTCAAGCCAATTGTTCGAATGTGTTGCTGTGCCTTCGAAAACATTACCGTGTGACAACCAAGAGAGTGTTAGAATGTCGGCCCAAGCTCAGGCGACAACACTACGCACTTTGCTCGAGAAATGGTGTCAGCATTAATAATGGTCTTTTATTCATAGTTTCTTCAATACTTGAAGCGAAATTAGTTATTAAAAATGTCAAAAAAAAAAAAAAACTGCCGCTTCCTTAAATTAAGAAGCGTGAACGACGTAGTTTTCGTGTCTGCCGCACTGATCGTGCGCCGCGTGCTGTACGACATTGTGGACGCTGCCGTGCGATTTAGCTGCGGTCTGCGAAATCGCACAGACGCTTTTCGCACTTGTGTACGGTAGTGTGGACGAGACTTGACCGTTCCTGCCTTATAGGAGCTATGCAGTAGTATCATACCAAGAATAGAGGCTGTGTCCCCGTGGTGGCACGTTCTGTCCATGCACTTGACCTGTCCTGTGATCAGATGGGCTGTAATCCTTTTGGGAGGTTGTGTAAGACTGGTGCTAAATATTGAGCAGTGTTCGATCCCAAGAGGATATTCTGTCAAACTTTAATCATGTCAGTGGGCCACATGTACTCGGTTTGACTCGAGTGCCTTATGGCAATGCAATGGTCGCTGCATTTGGCCGCGATTCCTGCTATGAGGTTATTTTTGTAAGGTTAGGTAGGTTTTTTTATTTTTCTCCTTACTCTGCTTCTTGTTTTCTGGCCAGTAGCAGCGCTCTGGCCAACCTTGAAACTACCGGTAATGGAGCTCGACTGAGTTCGCTTCCAAGTGAGGCAATCTGCGTGAAAACCCAAGATAAAAAAGGAGTTATCTCCGACGCGCTAGAAACCTATTTCTTTCTACTACTGCTACTACCGAACAGAACAGAATTTAATTCATTGGATGGTGCTCCTATTGCTGTGTCTTGCAGTTGTCTGTGTTGATCCTTTAATCGTAATTATAAATGCAGTCATGTTCGCCTCTGCAGCTTTATGGGTCATGTAAGTGCATGTGCAGCAGCAGCAGCCGCAGTGCAGTGCACTGCACTGCAGTGCACCGCCACTCGTGATAGATGGTGGAGCGCTTCAAAAAATCTGAAGCCCAAGACTCCCAATCGGTGAGGCTGGCTATAAAATTTTTAGGCCCCTGAGGTGCTCTCAAGTCAGCGGGCCTCGATGATCGGGCGGTGGTAGGGAGGTGGCTGGGGAATGTGCCATGGTTGGGAGGGAGCGCTTCATGCTGACAGAAAATGGGTAGACTCGATAGAGGCACTAGACTAAAGGAACGAAAGATTTCAACATTGAAATGATATAGAGAGGGAGTATGGAGAAAAAAATTAGTATGGGCATATAAGTATGAATAGGTGGGACGACTGGGAATATGAATAGGTGGGACGACAGCATAGGGTACATACCAAACGAGATAGGTCATCACTAGTGAAGGTAATTTGGTGAAATAAGCATTGTGGGACAATTGGTGTGCATGTTGTTACTAGTACAGAATTTACATTGTGATTTGAGGATGATGCTGAGGTGATGTCGTTACAATGATACTGCAAAAGACTTAAGATGCGTATCATATATCTTGCAAGCCTAAAAGACCTATAGTCCTTCTAGCTCATATACGATGTGGGTGGCAACATCGTGTCAGCTGAGTTTCTCTCAGCTGCAATAAAATGATCACAAAGCTCTTGTGTTCTGTGTTGTTAAAAAACTGAGCCTATTCCTAACTACAGTAGTGTTATCGCTTCTCTTAAAGGCTAGATGTTTTTTTTGCAGTGATATGTTTCTGTGCTGGATATTGAAGACCTGTGAAACGTTGTTCATCGTCACCAGAATCCACCACTTGCAGAACGATAAGTTTCTGGTAAAATTGTGTAGCTTATGTATTGTTATTATTAATATTATTATCTGTAAGAAAGGATAGGTGATCAAATTCCTCGTAGGCGCGCAATTTTCCCTAACAATTATGGAAAATTCTTCTACGTCCGTTGGAAGGAAATTGGTCAAGTCTGCCGTTTATTGTGTCCACAAGCAGAGCAATGAGGGAAGAAAATGTGGAGAGCTACGGTCAGGCCAATCAGTTCAGACAATTGGATAGAGGCAATTGAGTAACGGCGGGTTGGGGGACCAGCAAGACAAATAATCTGCAAATTATTCCTTACAACAACTTCTTTTAATTTGTGCTGACGTATCTAAGAGATGCTTCCTTTCGTGTTCTTCGTAGTTGCAGTTTCAGTTATTTAATTTTTTTCATTTCATGTTATAAATTAAAATTATAGTTTATAAACTGTTTTCTTGGCCTTTGTATCATTACTATGACATTGTAATGAAACTAGACAAACACTGTGAAAGCGCATACCTACGCCAATGAACGCAGTGCTAATAAAAAATCAAGTGGATCCTAAATCCACGATTTCTTTTTGATCATCACCAAAATTTGGTCAGCTGTTCCTTGTAACATTCTTCAAAGCTGCTGCAAATTTTTCGTAGATCCGTCCAATATTTTTTTTAACATGTTCTGACAAATAAAAAGCCAAATAGACAAATAAACATACGGGCGACTAAGACATCACCAGCATTTGGTAATTTTTCTTAACATTCCTAACAGTGCCTGCAAATTTAATGAAGATACGTTCATTACTTTTTGAATTATGTTGCTAAGAAAAAACAACTACGCAAACCCACATATACGAACGGCTGAAAGGATTTTCATTAGATGTTAATCATTTGTTCCTCCTATCAGACCTAACAGTTCCTCTAAACTTCACAAAGGTCTGTTCATAACTTTTTGAGTTTCTTGGTGAAAGACAGACTCCGACAAAAACATAACCTCCCATGGACACGATATAAAATTACATAAAACAAGAATAAAGTAATTAGGAAAAACACATTAGAGAAACAATTGATCACGAGAAAATGATAATATTAAAGACAAAATAAAAGTAACATTCTAATTAATAAGTAAAATATGAGGTCAAATTATCATTACACCTGTAACAAAAATTCTATTGCTATGCAGCTGCATCTGTTATCAAAAGCGTCCAATTTGAAGAAATCATGTAACTACCTTTGAAGTTATGGCTTAACACTGATGAATTTGTCCTATAATTTTTGATGAGCTGAACAAACTTTTTTGGAGTTGACATCCAGTTTTTGATTTTACTGTGGTGCTGTTTTCGTGTCTAGGCAACCTTGGTTACACTTGGTTTGCACGGATCCTCTCTGTGCACTCAGGAGGCATCCAATATGCTTTAGGGTTAGGTCAGTGCGGTTCACCCAGCCTATGTTATGGGGAGTGGCGCCCTTAGGGGAACCCATAATTCACCTTTGCCTTGGTTATGCTTTCGGGACGACTATCTCACGTGCACACAGTACTCTCTCATTTTCATATTTTTACGGATGATGTATTATTCTGTTCATTGTGCTCTAACCCGACTTGCATGCTGTTCCCATGCGCGTGGATTCAGTATGGGCGCGCCCTTGTGCATGGGTTCCACGTTTCTGTGAAGATACTGTTAATGTCTTCTCCTTGAACACCTTTGCCGTGACTGGAGGGGGGGGGTTGAGCTTAACTCATATACGCCCAGTACGGCTTCAATTTCTGGTAAGAACAGCACGTTCATAAAGAGTGTTATCTGAGAGCATAGCTTATTGGCTAATAAGCTAACTTATATCTATAATAACTAGACAAGCACCCTAAGGGCGCATACATCCTTCAGCCAATGCAATGATAACAAGAAATTGAAATTGGTCCTGAATGCAGGATTTTGTTTAGTGTCACCAAAAGTGGGTAATTTGTTCCTCGATATATTCTTGCAGTTTTTAGAAATTTCTTGACGATCCGTCAATAACTTTTTGGGCTGTGTAATGACAAACAGTAAGACAAACACACTGCCCACCGAAGTACCTAACGATCATCACAAAAATTGAGTAACTTACTCTTCATAACATTCGTAACATTTTCTGCAAATATCATAAAAATCCGTTAATTACTTCTTAAGTCATGTGGCCAAAAGGCTGCTAGACAAACAAGCAAACAAACAAACAAACGGTTTAACAGATCTTCACCGAAAGTTTTTCCCCTAAGAAGCGTAACAAGCCCTGTAAATTTCATGACGATCCACCTATAACTTTTTGAGTATGTATGTGAGACAAATAGATAAATTCCGACGAAAACATAACCTCTATAACTGAGGTAAGAAATCATATACAGTACTGTGTAGCGATGGAGATCTTGCCTACTATACGATGATCAATAAACAACAATGCGCCGTTTCCCAAGATGGTCGTAACAAGATGTAGCCGCTAAATATTATTAGGCAAATAGCATCATGTACGTACATTAACCCCTTTGTTTTAAAAATGCAGGTCACTGTAGGTACCGTGGTGAAATTGACGTTCACTGTTCTACTATCAAACTCTTTGAAAATGTACAAAATACAAACTCGACAGTGACCTTCAGCTTTTGGGTCGATATAAAGTTTGCGTTACCTAAAATTTTTAAACCTTTGATGAAAAGCAGTGAGTGCGTATATTTATTACCATATATAGCTAAAATGACTTGTATGAAACAAAGCATTACATTGAAACCTAGTGAATTTATTTACGTTCGTAGGCGTTTTGAGATTCTCCAACCAATATCTTTGTTATCGTAGGAAAATAAGTGAAAAACATTATTGTTCACGTGGTGAAATTTTGTGACTTCTGTTCCTGAATGGAACTGCTAACATAAGCAAATAAAATATTTATTATTGTTTTTTAATATTGCCTTGGTGCCAAGGATTATTTGGTTAACTTTGTTAATTGAAAGTCATGCAAGTAAAAATCTACTGGTCTCTTATTCAATAAAGATGTTGGACACTCCATCTGCCGAAGGTTGTGTGCACTGTGGAGATAACTCGTTGTTGGTTCTCACGTTGATTAGAAGCTGCGACTCAACCGCAGGCAACAAAGATTGAAACGACTGTAAGAACGTGGGGTGGTGTGAATAATATCCCCTGCACTTCATTCGAAATTCTGCAATCTATTCATAGTAGTCGGGAGGGTTGGGCATCGCATGTTAAACTGAATATAATTTTACATTCAAGTGATAAAAAAAGAAATATTTATTATTTAAACCTCGGGTGCGAAATTGGATCCAATTTTTAAGTCTACTTATTTAAGCTATACACATAAAACGGAAATAATAGCTTTATCGGAGAACTGACCACATCTCGACTATTTGGCTATAAATTTCAGTGAAAATTTCACAGAAAGTTAAACTTATGATGCTTATAGTGTCTGTAAATTTTCAAACGACTAATCGTGCTGGTTCTAGAAAAATTATGCTTTTTTGTCAATCTTACTAATTTTACTGAGCGACGGTAATAGCTTTTTAACTAAAAAAATAAAAAACAGCAGCCACAATATCTTTGGGCATCACGCACCCAAGGGTCCCGAGTGCCTTCTCCGCAGGGGATGTAGCATCTGGCCGCAGTTCCTGCTGTGAAGGTTAGTTTTGTAGAGCTAGGTAGGTTCTCTATATTTCTTTTCTGTCCCTCGAGGTGGGCTGCCGATCGAGGTGACCGACTTTTTCTGCGCCCGTGTGGAGGGTCACAGAAGAGACCGTCAGCACGGGTACTTCTTTCTTCTGTCTTCTTCTCTTTTCGTCCTTCATCTCTTGCCACCTGAGCACAAGAGTTGTGGTTCCGGCTGTAAGCCGAGTAAGTCATCTTAGATCGCTATTGATTGTCTAAGTTTCAGAAATAGCGGGACAATACCAATGTAATAGTAATAATATTGAGCGTAAGATACGCAACTTAAGAATACAATTCTCTTATATTTCAGGAATCAAGAGGTTTCATTGTTTAGAACTTTGGGATGAGATTGTAATAACCGTTCTCTCATGGAACTCAGAACTCTTGACTCGTTAGGTATAAGATTCAGTATACTTTAGATATTTCTTATCTGCACTAAATTTAACGAAACACTTTGTCTTTTTCTCCAGAGTTCTAAAAATACACCTCTGTTCGCCACTAAGTTTATTCAGTAGTATACGCGAGTAAAGTCGGAAACATGCTAAATAAAATACGACGTTTCGTCCCTCAACGGTGGATATCTTCAGGTATAGGATTAAAAATCTACCATCTGTAACAAATGAAATGCACAAGTTAGCTAGACGTAATGCATAGAAAGGCTTAGCATCACAAATTACAAAGAACAGCCACACTGCATGTGGTCAAGAGCAGAGCTGAGAACGAACTGGAACGGCGCCAGACAATGACGGTTGGTCGTGTACTGCGGTGTGACGTCACTGGTCTGGAGGGGCGTGGTTATTTCAGTTGAAGTTTGAGAATTCATTATATTTTACGTTGATTACTGGCATATCTCTTCTGATGTTTATGGCTTCCGCTATTTTCAATGATGTGACATTCGGATATGAATAAAGGACAGAAAATGCGGTAGAAAATATTGCTATGGGTGGCTGTCCGGTCCGGTTTTCATCCGAAAGTGCTTAAATATGCTGCTTGATGAGTAACGGTGTTGCTTGCACCGCCTATCCAACGCGCAGATGGTGTGCCCCATATACTTTAGGGAATTTATTTTGATTTTATTTAATTGAAAATTTTCTAGTTATTGACGAAACTAAACAACCGAGAGTGGAAACGCTGATTAAAATTAAAGTTGTAATGCTCTCAATTTCATAATTATTTTTCTAATAGCTCTTGACAAAATCCTATTATTACGTTGCCGATTTTTGGCCGCCAGCGTCAGAGGCCACTTTTAGACGTAAGAGTCATGTACTGTTGCGGTCTATGCACTAAATACTGATTTAATATTGTGCGTTCTCCCTTACAAGGCTTTAAGTGTTCAAAATTCTCATGTACCCTAATTTTGAACATTTCAGAAATTGAAATCAATTTCATATGACTACGACTCTTTTCTTATCCCTCGATTTTTGTAGAAAGTTACTAGACGGCCCGCGACCCGTTGGGTCGTCATTGCGATCGTCTTCGCTTTCGCAAAATCATCATTACCTCCGCCAAGGAGCTTATGTTTTCGTCGTGTTTGTCTCTCTGTCTGTCTGTCACCAGGATAACTTAAAAAGTTATGAACCGATTTGGATGAAATTTACAGGGATTGTTAGGTATGTTAGGAGGAACAAATGATTAACTTTTGGTGAAGATATGTCCATCCGTTTGTTTGTTTCTTTGTCTGCATCATTTTCTCGATGCTATAACTCAAAAAGTTATGAATGGATTTGATGAACTTAACATGAGTTGTTAGGTATATAACAAAGAGTAGATTACCAAATTTTGGTAGTGGTCCGTTTGTTCGTTCGTTTGTCACTGTTTTTAATTTTATGCTTGTTAGCACAATAACTCAAAAAATAATGAATGGATCTTTATGAAATTTATAGGAGTTGTTAGTAATAGTAAAAGACNAAGTGGGGTACCTTGGAATCTTTTTCTTCAGTATTAGATAGGGGAAAAATAGAACTAATAAGATAGGAGAAAATTCAGATTTCTAAAGGCGAAAAAAAAAGTTGGATACCTTGGAATATTTTTCTTCAGTATTAGATACGGGAAAAATTAGGAAGCCCAAAAGACGGCATGGGTTTTGGTGAAGTGTCAATTTTTTGCCGTCATTTATAATGACGGCATGGGCCACTAGTTACTATGATATTGTAATAAAACTAGAGAAACACTGTAAAAGCGCAAACCTACGCCAATGAACGCAGTGCTAATAAAAAATTCAAGTGGATCCTGAATCCACGATTTCTTTTTTATCATCACCAAAATTTGGTCAGCTGTTCCTTGTAACATTCTTTACAGCTGCTGTAAATTTTTCGAAAATCAGTCCGTTATTTTTTTTAACCTGTTCTGACAAACAAAAAGCCAAATAGACAAATAAACATACGGGCGACTAAGACATCACCAACATTTGGTAATTTTTTTAACAACTACGCAAACCAACATATACGAACGGTTGAAAGGATTTTCATTAGATGTTAATCATTTGTTCCTCCTATCAGACCTAACAGTTCTTCTAAACTTCACAAAGATCTGTCCTTAACTTTTTGAGTTTCTTGGTGAAAGACAAACTCCGACGAAAACATAACCTCCCATGGACACGATATAAAATTAAATCTAACAAGAATAAAGTAATTAGGAAAAACACATTAGAAAAACTATTGATTACGAGAAAATGATAATATTAAAGACGTAATAAAAGTAACATTCTAATTAATGAATAAAATATGAGGTTGAATAATTATTACACCTGTAACAAAAATTCTATTGCTATACAGCTGCATCTGTCATCAAAAGCGTCAAATTTGAAGAAATCGTGTAACTACCTTTGAGGTTATGGCTTATCACTGATGAATTTGTCCCATAATTTTTGATGAGCTGATTAAACTTTTTTGGAGTTGACATACAGTTTCTGATTTTACTGTGGTGCTATTTTCGTGTCTAGGCAACCTTAGTTACACTTGGTATGCACGGATCATCTCTATGCACTCAACAGGGTTAGGTTAGTACGATTCACCCAGCCTATGTTATGGGGAGCGGCACCCTCAGGGGAACCTATAAGTCACCTTGGCCTTGGTTATGCCTTCGGGACGACTATCTCACGTGCACACAGTACTCGATCTCATTTTCATATTTTTACGGATGATGCATTATTCTGTTCATTGCGCTCTATCCCGACTTGCATGCTGTTCCCATGCGCTTGGATTCAGTGTATGAGTGCCCTTGTGCATGGGTTCCACGTTTCTGTGAAGATACTGTGTATTTCTTCTTCTCTTGGAACACCTTTGTCGCGGGATGGTAAATTTTTACAAAAATCCAATATGGCGCCCAGCTAATTCCTTGTTACATATCGATAGTAATATATAGGAGAAGTGCAGTGATACCCATATATATCAGTCGGAAATGCATAGTTTTTGAGATATATGACTTTGAAGTTACCATTGTTTTTCTATGGGAGAAAATAGCCGGCGTCGTTATAGGGTTGCTAACGACCCCATAGGAGCTTTATTAACCCAACATGAAACTTAATCTAACCCAATCCTACCTTAGGCCCCCTCCAGACTACCACAAAATTCTGTCCACACTATGACGATTTCGCCGATCGCTGCGAATGTTCGTTTTCATATCGTATGTTTGAGCGTTTACGCGAGCGTCCATCTTGCTGGATATTTTCGAGCGATTTAAGCTGCGGCCAAGACAGGTTCACCTTGTAATATTTTGTTTCTCTCACGCAAAACGAATAAATTAGGCGTTCCATAAGGTTTTCTTGCTTCTTTATAGACATATTAAAAGTTTTATGCTTCTCTGAGGTTTAATTCACTGCAGTTTTGACGAGAAATGTGGAACTTCACTGCAGCAGTGACACTTGTGTCGAGAACTGAGTTGACGGTAAACATTTTATCGACGTTTTGTGGTTACACAGTTGTGTTTAAGAGACAAAATAAAATGTTTGAATCCTTTGCGCTAAGTATGGGGAACATAATTGTCGAGGAACCCCACATAAAAATTTATTCACTTGACAACCTCGAAAGCTATACCGAGTGGTAAGGAAAACTATGAAAATGTCAACCCAAGCTTAGTTGGCATGCTTATTGCTGAAGAACGCATAAAAGTAGTATCTGCATTTAGTATCCGTGCTTATTCATAGTTGTGTTGATACTAGAAGTAAAATAAGTTATTAATAGTGATAAAAATTGCAGTTGCTTTGGATCAAGGTGCGTGGGTAATTAAGTTCTGCTGCTGAACATTTACGCTTAATAAATTGCCTAGCGTCGCTGACCGCTACAATGCACCGTGCCACAGTGTGACACTGCTGCGAGATTTTCACTGCGTTCTGCGAAATCGCACAAGCGTTTTTCGCACTGATGAGCGGTAGTCTGGACGTAGCATAACCTAACCCAACCCTACCTTACCGAACTTAACCCTATCTAACCTAACCCAACCTAACCTAAGTCAAACTAACCTAACCCAACCTAATCAAACCAACTTGAAGGTTTGGTAGGGTTATGTTGGTTTGGGTTAGGTTAGGTTAAGTTGGGTTAGGTTGGATAGGTTAGATTGGGTTTGATTAGGTTGGATTGGGATAGGTTATGTTGGGTTAATAAGGTTCCTATGGGGTCGCTAGCAAGCCGCTAACGACGCAGGCTGTTTTCTCCCATTGAAAAACAATAGAAACTTCAAAGTCATATATCTCAAAAACAATGCATTTCCGACTGATATATTTGGGTATCACTGCATTTCTCAAATAGACTGCCATCAATATCTAGTAGTGAATTTGCTGTGAGCCATATTGGCTTTTTGTAC
>LQNS02278157.1:11016133-11028086 GCA_001587735.2 Parhyale hawaiensis
ATTTCTTCCCTATCTAAAAGTGAAGAAGATGTGGCAAACAAGATCACAAGCAAGACACAAGCACGACACAAGCAAGACACAAGCACGACACAAGCAAGCAAGACCGGTTCACAGACTTTTAGTATAATATAGATAGATAGATAGATAGATAGATATAGATAGATAGATAGATTACTAATGATGAGGGGCATGGATTATGAGAACAGTTCAACCCAAGGGGCGGAGCCAAGCTGTAGTGCATCATGGGTAATGAGGCGAGTGACGTCATAAAGTTAAAGTACGGTAATTCGCAGCTATGTTACATTGTTTCGCCATCATTTCATTTGGGCCTCCAGAGTGTCCTACAATCATTAAAGTTGCACAAAAATATGTATCAAAGCACCTACGAACTTTTTTTTTATCTCTGTGAAGGACAAAATTTGGAAAGAACGCTGGTTAAAAGGCTTGTAAAAGAACAAGTGAAATCAAGCGGCAAATACCCGCATGTATAAGAAGACTTTCAGAGCAAAGTTTATAGTCTTTGAAAGGCAATAAATCAAGCGAACTTTATCGAGAGTAATATGGCATTCTAAAGATGGATTTATATGAGTGAATACCGCAATGTTTTCGATTTATTTTTGTCTTCTACCAGTGATCTGCTATCCTCTATAATTTCAAACCGCTGCTACAAAAATTGGCTCAATGAGAGCGATGGAACGTCGAGACAGAAGAAGTTTTTACCAATATTTTTTTTGTTAAAAAACATTAGAGGACAAAAAAAAATTACTCTCCTTCCGGCGAAGTAAATATTTAAGCCAAAGTGTATACATAATACGCAGAAGCCATATAATTGTTCGGCAAATTAAAAAAAAACATCTGCTGCTATATGCTGCGCGTTACAGCTGTATATAACAGAAGGTTGGCGTCCGACTCGCGTTAACTAACTTGCAAAAAAAGTTACCTAACCGTATTCCCCACACCTATACTGTCTTACGGAACGATGTTGTTGAAAATGGCGATGTTAAATCTATAAGTTTTCCAATGATGCTGTATTTTTTACAATTTGGAGAGGCGGATATGCTAACGACGTGTACGCGACGGCATGATTTAGGGCAACATTTTACTGGCACTCTCCGACCAGCTGCGTGCCTCTTACGGAAAAACAACCTAAATAATGATAAAATTTTATCCTTCAGAGAGCTAAAAAAAGTTCGGAGATGCTTTGCTACGCATTTATGTGCCTTTGTAATGATTGTAGGACATGTAGGACACTCTGGAGGCCCAAATGAAATGTTGGAGAAACACTAGAAAATAGCTGCGAATTACCGTACTTGAACTTTATGACGTCACACGCCTCATTATCCATGATGCACTACAGCTTGGCTCCGCCCCCCCTGGGTTAACATGTTAGTCTCATAATCCTTGGATGAGGGTTATTTAATGTTGGAATTTTATGTTTGCAGCGTTGATGTATCAAAAGATATAAAGTTTACTAGTCTTGTCCCTCATTTTTGGACGCAACTGTAGATTGAAGTAAATTTGCAAATGACAACAGTTCTTCTCGTACATCATTGAGAACATTAAGTATAAAAAAAAAAACTCGCTCCTACGTTGTCGGTGCAGCGACAGTAAACGCATTCAAGAATCGTCTTGACAAGCACTGGGATTAACACTCCACATTGCCGCGAATTCCTCGAACACTCGCCAGTTTTTATCCTCCACCCTAATCCATCATCTTTCATGCCTTAGCTAACTTAACGGATCGATTGTCACGACCTGTCTTCTGCAACTGTTCATGCTTGCACGATCACCTCCTTGGTAGTTTTTTCCCTCTTTTTCCTTACTTAGATACATGTACTTTTGAGATAATGGCAAGAGCTCATAGAGGGTCTGAGCGTGAGTCTCTGGTCATGCGCCTATTGGTCCGTACATTTGTCAGCTTTCTAATCTAGCCGAACCCTCTCAGCTCAATGCGTGTTGCGCAACACTTGCCAACTCTGAAGTGCATGACTTGATTTTTCTTTTTTCGTAGCAATAGTTAATTTGATTCTCTGCGTTGGCGGTGCATTACATGTGCACTGAAGCGTTACAATCGTGGCCAGTGGAAGAACAACGCTTTGAAGGACATTTGGTATTATTTTGGGTGTGAGCTGCAATTGGCACCTAATAAAACTGCAACTGGAACACAATAACGTTCTTTTCATAATATCATTATTTAATGCGCGTTGCAGGAAGAAATTATGTAGGAGAGACAAGTCTATAAGATGTCTGCCTGCATCATTGCCGTGCTGGCGATGTTGTCCGCTGAAAATGAAGCAAACAGCGCATATTGTTAGCGCAGCAATCGTCGTCTCAATAATGCCGTCTCCTTTGTAATAAGAAACGACCAAACTTACTCGGCGAAATGGTGTTCGCACATTCGATTTTGTCTTTGTGCAGCTACACAAGTCGGCGTCCGTCTTGCTCTTTCAGTGGACAAACTTATCCAATATCTGGTGATTGGCCAACTCGGGCAACAAACATGGAAGGGACACTTGCAAAAATGACGAGGAATCAGCAGGGAAGAAAGGCGGCGTCGTCTAGCGTCTGAGTATATCAAAGGAGACGCACCCAACTCTGTTAGTCGAGACAGTTAGTCTCGTTACGTTAGTTCAATCGAAAAATACCTCCTTTACATAAAGAACAATCGGCCTGTGGGGCAGGCACACGCTCCACGCACGGCGGTACACCCCTCAACCGACGAGGCCTTGGGGACTGGCGAGCGATCAGATTTGGATGAAGGAGGAAGGAGCGCACATCGAGCTGATGTGACTCGTGTATGTAGCAGTGGACGGTATTGCTAGGCTGCTAAAGTATCATTAAATTTGTTCATGGCCTTGGTTTGTTGCACGGAATTAAATAAGAGCTACTAAAAACTTACGGTGTATTGGAACAGAGATAGCTGTATAATTAAATTGGGTGTGGCTAAAATTGTGATGAACTCGAATTTTGATTGCTATGTCTAGCTGGATGGCGTATAGTGCATTAATAAATTAGTACTATAATAATATGCTGTGAGTATTTATATTTTAACGTAAACGGCCGCCTGAAATGACGGAAAAAGAATTACGTCACTACGTTTTCATTGATCATGCAGTAGTTACTAACTTAGCCTTGAAGGATACATGGCAACTGCCCACTGTAATGATCAAAAGAGGTGACCGCGATAGGTTTGAATTTCTACAGAGCTGCAGAATCTTTCCGGTCGGTGACTCGCAGGGAAATAATTCCTTTTCAGCAGGCCCTAAAGCATCACTCAAAAACATCAGTGGCATCTGCATATCATTGAAACACAAGGAGATTCCTGCTATTGAAATGAAAAGCGGTATCATCAGAGGGAAAATTAAACGGGAGAAAATCATTTCTGCAATGAAATCCCAGCTTTCGTAGTTTATATGCAAGGATGTACTGTTCTGTGAAGAATATCTTGCCCTCGGCTTCGTTGATCGTCTAATCAATTTGCGTATCTTGAAATCAGAACAATTATTAGGGCTTCTGTGGGGTATGAAAGTGAAAATAAAGGTTCACGATAGTGTTGAGAGAGATAATTCAGATGTCTTCTCGGCTTTGATTGCAAAATCGATGCACCAAGAAATGTATTCAGTTTTCATGCTAAAAATTACCATTGCCATCATCTACAACCTGATCTAAGTTTCGCTCATCTGTTTTCAATAGAGTGCAACAGAATCACCACAATTTTTAACCTGGCGTAATATTCTCCTGTTTTCACCAGATACAAATATATAAATTGGTGAAGTTATATTGCCTATATATATATTTATACAAGTGAACATAAGTTAAGGGACAGTAAATAACTTAATTATTAAACCTTTATCACATATAAAATACTAGACCAAAAGGCTTGAAAATTAACATGATTCTATATACATATGTTGTAAGCATCGTGATTTAATTTCAGAACAGTGTAAAAGATGGTTACGAAATAAACAAAAATAGAATAAGACTAGAGCACTCTGAGTGCACATACCTCCGCTAAGCAAGGCAACGGTACCCAAAAAATTTAAATTGGTGCTGAAACCATGATTTTCTTCATTTCAAGTTCAAAATCTAATAATTTGTGCCTTTTGATAGTATTAACACCTTCTGCAATTTTTTTTGAAGATCCGCTCATAACTTTCTGAGTTATGCTGCTAACAAACGTTATGACAAACATGAGTCAAACATACTAACGAACCAACCGATTTGCACCAAAATTTGAACATTTATGTCTTTTAACATTACTAACAACTCCTATAAATTTCATAAAGGTTCATTCATTAGTTTTTGAGTTATTATGCTAACAAACATGAAATTAAAATCAGTGATAAACGAACGAACAAAGAAACAAACAAATAGAGAAACAAACAAACAAACGGATCATAACAAAAATTTGGTCCTTTGCTCTTCGTGTTACGTCCAACAACTCCTGCAAATTTCATACAAATCTGTCTATAACTTTTTGAGTTACGGCATTGAGGAAAATGAGGCTGACAAACAAACAAACACAAACGGATGGACGGATCTTCACCAAAAGTTAATAATCTGTTCTTCCTAACATGTCTAACATTCGCTGTAAAGTTCGTCAAAATTCATTCATGACTTTTTGAGTTATCTTGATGACAGACAGAATAACAGACAAACAGGCAGACAGAGAGATAAACCCGATAAAAACATAACCTCCTTGGTGGGTAATAATAATAATAGTTGACCAAGCTAGAGAGCTACGGTACGAGGGCAATATGAAAAGAATTAGAATAGTAATATTTGCTGGTGTCGGTAGATTGTAATAAATAACTTAAAAAGCCCCCAAACTTCAGCTCGGAAGCAAAATTATTTATCACCAGCGAACGAAGTGAGAGAGGTGATAATGTTCTCGTTCTGTACGTGTCTATTTTTGTATGCCTTTCTACCAAAAACTGCCAGAAGAGTTGCGCAATCATCACAATCTCTTCCAGGCACTTAGGCGGCTTAACGTGGATGTGAAAAATGCTAAAACTGCTGACTCAGCACTCACAGCACCCCTCCTTCCTCATGGGTGATGGTTTTACGCCGCTAGGCTTTCCAGTTTCGCTTGTTTGCCTGTAATATTAGCAGAGCGGCCACAAGCGAAAAAAATAATCTACTGAGTATATATTAATCCATTGTCTCATACACAGAGAGAAATCTCTAAACTGGTCAGTTAAATTCTTCTTTAAAGAGGTAAATTTAAATAGTACTTAGATTAGATTTACCTTATAATATATATATGTACTTGCAGGTACCTCCCTATGTTTACTTACAGGTCAGGTCATTACAGCTACACTAGTATACATAGGCGCTTTTGATCGTTTCAGCCAAGGCTTTAAGCAGCGAGCGGGAGCCAGAGATGGATAGTACAGCTCTATGGTACGAATAGAAGCTAATAGACCTAGATCTCATTAATACTGTGGAACTGGTGTGGCCCGTGCAGAATGTGGTGGGCCGCCGACTGAGCGGCCTATCTTAATGAAAACGAAACAAGGGCCCGCCTGCTCATCAATTTGCTTCGGTTATTCTGACAAGGGCGCCGCATAATACGACATTGATTACCTCTGAAAAGACTAAAGGGCCGAGAGACCCGGCCCAGAATTAAATTTCCTAATAATTTCTCATATATTATTGTTCTCAAATCCAAATTCAATGACGTTTTGATATTTTGGCAACTGAACAAAGGAGTAATTTGGTAATATGACAAAGATCATGCTCAGGTCCTCCGAGATTCCTTCAGTCACATGCCAAGGTTGATGATGCGGAACAAGTTGACGCACTACCGTACGTGGCGGACGTACAATGGAATCAGTTGGAGCGATGATGTCACAAGAAAGGTTCGATCAAGCACAGTCGAAGACCAGAAATTGTCTACCATAATTCAGATATGTATTATGAATACCACTGTTAGCATAGAAATAGCAATGATCAACGTGATACTGTTGACCAAATTATCGTTTTATTTAATTATTATATTGGTTGTTTTTCCGTAACAGGCACGCACTCGGCCAGACCACTTGTTTGTAAAATGTCGACCTAAGCTGTGCCGTCGTTAACAGATCCAGTCCTCCTCTCCTAATCGTAAAAAAATACAGCAACTTTGGAAAAAAATTATGGATTTAACATTCGCTTGTTTCAACAGCATCGTTCTGTAGGACAATTTGGATATGAGGAACTGGTTAGGTATTTTTTTTTTACAAGTTAGTTAACGCGAGTTGAACGCTACCCTTACTGTTATGTTGCTGTACCGCGAGCAGCGTATAGTAGCTGATATTTTTTTTTCTAATTTATCGAGCAATTGTATGGCTTCTGCGTGTTATGTATAGACTTTTGCTTTGATATTACTTTGCCCGAAGGAAAGTAATTTGCTTCTAATGTTTTGGTTCTTACAAATCTTGTAAAAAGTTCTTCTATCTCGGCACTTAATCATACGTATCTGCACCAATTTGCATTCTGCGGTTTGAAATTACAGAGGATAGCAGGTCCTTGGTAGAAGATGAAATAAATCGAAAACAATAAGGTACTCACTCGTATGATTCCATCTTCACAATTTCATATTACTCATGACAAAATTCACTTGATGTATTGCATTTTACAGACTGTAAACTTGAATCCAAAAGCGCTTCTGACACATGCGGTGTATATGCCGGGTTGAATAAATCTGCTCTTATACAAGCCTTAAGTCACTGCTGTTTCAAATTTTTATCCTTTAAAAAGCTGAAAAACTGCGTATATGGTTTGATACGTATTTCTGTGCTACCAGAAAGGCTGTAGGAGATTCTGAAGACGCAAATGGGATATGAAGAAACAATGAGAAATAGCTTTTTATCAAGTACAAGCGTTTTGTGATGTCACAAGCTTATTCCCGGAGTGTACGACAGCTTGGGCCCTCCGCGTGCGCTAACCTGTTAAGTATCATTATGATTGGTTATATGCCATGTAAATTAATCCTTGTTATGGGCGAATTTAGTAATGCTAGTTCCGTGGTTCTAAAGCAAAGGATACCGCTCGCGCACAGTTGCTCTTCCTGGTTATCGATATCAAGATATATGCTATGAATATTTTGCTCTATGTATATTATATTCTCATAAGTTACCTTGTAAATTAACTAATATTGCTGTTAATCAACAGAGATAAATTATTCAGTTTTTAATTATTATGAATTCATTTCTCATAAAGAGTTTGTAGTAACATTGTATTTTTATGAGTATTTCGAACAAAATTTTCAAAGGTGTCTTCCATTCTTTAAGCGAACGCTATTATTATACTCAAAAACACTTAGGGTTTAGCGCAGCCTATGACAGTAAGATATACGATGACAGCACAGCTGCGTGCTGGGGTGTTAGAAGGGACAAGATAAAAGCTTGCTATATTTATATGTTCTCAGTGAGCAACCAACGGTTTTGAGAGGGTCTTTGTTGGCCTTCGTAAGAAGGGTGTATGTATTGTTTCAACTTAAGGTGTGAGAGACTGTTGTTCAGAATTTGTTGAGCGAGAGAACGCGGTAAGATATATGTTTATCGGGGAAAAACTTGAAGGTTCACACTTAGGTCTGGTTCGAGGGGGGTAGTCAGTCCGAGTCTGAAAGAGTTGGTAGAATTTACATAGTGTTTCTCTCCTTCGGGAGGCACGCGTCTGTGCTCTCCCCGTGTCGGTGCATGGGACTCACGTTTGATTTCAGAGATTCCGATCCGTGCTGCAAACGGAATTGTTTTGGCTTCTCTCTGGGCATGGGCCTCTAGCCTTCTCCGAGCCAAGTGCTTTGAGATAGCACGCAACTGCACTTTTTGCATCACTTACGCCATGAGTGCTAACATTGTAATTTCAGCACCCTATGTGACGAAAGAGCTTTGCCTTTTGCGCCAATCAGTGTGCTTGTCATCAAAAGCACGCAGTGCCAGTGCTTATCTTCGAAATGGACGCGAATCGGTTTCTGCAATACATCACTCCGCATTCTTCAAACTACTTACGGTGGTTCTTCTACGCCGTGAATAAGGCTCCTGTCTGGGATTGGGTCCAGCATTCTGCCGGTAATGTGTTGTAAAGCCACGAAGAGAGGTGATGTATAACGGCATCGTTTTCATGTTACGAGTTCTCGCGGCAACTTTAAATAACTCTTTAAGGAGCGAGCCACGAAATTATTCATTTCTCCATTGTGATATGATCTTCGCTGCGTCTTGAACTATTTCTGCAGGGGCATCGGGAGCGAAATTGAAATTATTTATTTTGAGGTGATTTACATGACGTCCATATATAATTCTACCGTAAAATCTTGCTATGCGTTTCGATGTGATCTTCGAAACGTCTGTAATAAGTAGAGCCCGGACATTGCTTGAAATAAATGCTTAAAGCTTATTTTGTTTAACCTGCTTAAAAAATGGTAAGATTTTGTAGCCCTTAAAATGCTTATAAGCGCCATCCGAATTTTTACAAGCGCTTAAAAATTTTTGCTAGCGCTTAAAAATTTTTGCTAGCGCTTATAGATGTTTGTTAGTGCTTAAAGATGTTTGTTAGCGCTCAAGTTGCTCCGGCAACCCAATCGAAAATTTATAGGCATTTATCCGATTTTATCGGATACCTTCCACTCTTATCCTATAGGCAGCCGATAAACGCTCATAAATTTCCAATTGTGTTAATTTTAGCCTAACTTTAAATTGTTCGGAGGCCTTTTCTAATTTAGAGAGTATCGTGTACCTACCTATCCATTGTGCGCAACAAGATATAAGCATAGCGCGTTCATAAGGCGTCTTTTTGTGGCCACATTTGTGATCAGAATCAACGTGATCATGATCATCGTGATCACTGAAAAGCACAGTGACTAGAGACGCCACGTCTATTTTCAAAACTGGAATTCCAATCGTATTTACACAGAAGACGGTGAAGAATGGATTTTTAGAAATTTTTGTTTATTTTGAAGTCAATGGATAAGTGAATAACAGTATTTAATGTATTTTGAGCATGCACAGGCGTAAACTAAGAGCTTAGGCACGCGTACGCCAATATTGCATTGCAACGCAAGTTAGTACTCGATTACGCTGCAGCGCCTTATAGGTTTCGGCTTGGACTGAAAAGAATATGAAAATAATACATAAGTACGAGTCGTTTTTGTCGTTTCTACGTTATAACAAGCAACAATGGTGAAGCTATTAGATACCTCCTACTTCTGTTTTAGTGTAAAGTTGAATGATGCACAGCTTTAGACTGACATTCAAGTACCATGGGTAGCAGTCACGGCAACGAGATGGCTGAAGGGAAAACTTTCGTGACTGAGCAATTTTTGTGATTGTGTGAACACGCTATAACGAAACTAAAATTCTGGAATTCAGTAATACAAACATTCATAATATTTTCCAAGTTATCATTAAACATGAGAAAATATCATGAACTTTGCACTTCAAATTCTGAATTTTTGCTAGTCTTACAGCTGGAATTACTCTTTGATTATGCATGATCAGCCCGCTAGTGAAATCACTGTTCGAACAATTTTTTTACCAATGACCACGGTTGATTGCTATCAGAATCACGCCAAAACGTGGTCACATAAACGCACGGATCAGGCGGAATCAGGCAGAATGATTCGTGAGGTGGTCACAAAAAGACCCCTATAGCACTCCATGCACTTTACGTTGCTCTGTGGCCCAGCTCTGAAAAAAAAAAAAACAAGATGGTGTTGCTTCTGTAGCATGTCACATGAACCACCCCATTTTCCCAGCAAACTTTCACAAATTTTTTTTTTGAGCTAGCCTATGTCGACTGAGTTTGTTTAAGGACTGAAATTCACTTACAATTTCTAACTGGCTTTTTCAACTATTGCTCATCTTGAAAATAATTTTAAATGTTCTTTGCACTCGGCCACTGAAACTTTCAATTACTAATTGAGCCAAATTTGTAGGCTTACAGCGGGAAAAAGGCTAATTCCATGATGGGCATTGCTTTTTCTTACCTAGAGCGGAACGCCGAGCGTGTGGACATAGCTCCAAAAATGTTTGAAATGATATCCTATTTTTGTTTGAAGCGCTTATAATAGGAAAATTTTGGTGCTTATTTTGCTTTGTATTTTTCCCTGCCTAAAGTACAATGATTAAATTCGTCAACATAAGCGCTTGTTTTGGATGCTATACTTGCTTATTTTTACTGCTTAAAGCGCTTAAACCGTAGTTGCTTAATGTTCGGGCTCTAGTAATAAGTCTACCTAGAAAATTGTGCATCGTGCCAACGTTCAAAAATTGGTTGTGATCTTCGCAGCGAAAATTGTAAAATACTCGTGTGGGGAATCTTCGTATGCCGGGTTTGTACTCAAGGAAAATTTGCATGAATGGAATATCTGTCAACGTAGGCGAACTCTATTTTAAGGGTTAAGCTATAAAAAAAATGGAAAATGGGAGATATCTAAAAAAAAAGAAGGATAAGTGATCCGTAGACTAAGATGTGTTAAGGTAATTGCGAAAATTTTGTATTAGACTGTGCAAATTAAGCAAAAATGGAAAAATAATGCGTAACCACCAGGAAGATGAGTGACGTAAGTGAGGTTGACTAAAATGTGTGCAGGTATTTGCGGGATTTTTGTAACAGACCGTGCAAATTCGATCCTAATCTTCAAATTATGAGATTATAATGCAACGACACGTATGGCCTTCTTTGTGTATCGGGAGATGTTCGGGCCACAGCTCTCAGTGGATGAAGAGGTGTATTTAAAAAAAGTATCACTTAATTAATATGTGCTATATCTCTAATGCAATTTATAGAATCTTTAGCATTGATGCCAAGTCAAGCGTTGTGATCATTCTCTTACAAAAAAACGTGAGTTGTGCTTTCGCCAGAGCCTCTTTAACTCCTCAGTGATGTGAAACGTTAAGTTTCATCTCATAGATGGACGAGGTACTGTTTTTATTCTCACGATATTAAGCGATACTCATTTTGTCAAAGGCTTGAGTTTTCCGATGGCGCGTTGCTTTCAAAATAATAGATCGAATTGAAAAAAAGTTGATTTAATGCTGTATTCCCCTGCATAATCCCTCTTTTGTTGCCGAAGCGAGTTTTAGTACGTTTCACGAATTTCAATGCTGCTTAATTCACTCATCTGTTCTTTTGCTCTAATTCTGTCTCTCTCTCTCTCTCTCTTGATTACAATAAATCATTTCATTGCTTATTGTGTGTTTCGTTTAGCATCCTTGTTAGAATTCATAAGTAGTAGGTTTAAGATGTTTATTTTTCATTCATTTTATTCATTTTACAATTTCAATAATTATTATTTGCATTATTTTGATTTAGTCATATTTTTATAAGGGAGGTCGCCCGCCTCTCCAAAAATATTGACGTCTCTCTAATATGTCCATCTCTTCAATCAAAACTCCGTAGTATACAAAAGCAACAACCCTAACAAAATTCTTGGCTGCGCCACCACCAAAATCGTTCAATAGCTTTCGGGGCGGCCAATAATATGTTAGGAAAAGGCTACCAGCACGAGGCAACAATTAACAGAATTAGACGAGCAGAAGTGAAATGGTTCAGCTACGTCATTTATCTTAAATAACACCCAGTGTTCACAACCAAATGTAGATACAGAAATTTTATAATTGCGGTCGAGTTTTCAGACAAAGTTATGGACATGTGTTGTACTTAATTATCTTCATAGCAATATATCTTGTCAGCAATGCCTGCAGATACTGATAATTACATTACCACCTTAATTTATTTGATTTGACTGTTTCACAGCTCTGATACTGGCTCTTATTGTCTTCATTTTAGAGCAGTGGTTCCCAAACTTTTTTCTACAATCGCGACCCATTGGTAACAACATTGAAACCCACGCGACCCCTCATGTTCATTTCTTAAAGCAAGTTTCGTATCATCAACACCCAATCTGATGTTGAGTTGAATTCTGTGTTATTCCAAGGCATTTTCAGTTAGGTACGCGACTTGCCACCAT
>LQNS02278157.1:11040708-11068985 GCA_001587735.2 Parhyale hawaiensis
CGCCATACAGATGTTGACCGCCATACAGATGTTGACCGCCATACAGATGTTGACCGCCATACAGATGTTGACCGCCATGCAGATGTTGACCGCCATACAGATGTTGACCACCATGCAGATGTTGACCACCATGCAGATGTTGACCGCCATGCAGATGTTGACCGCCATACAGATGTTGACCGCCATACAGATGTTGACCGCCATACAGATGTTGACCACCATACAGATGTTGACCACCATACAGATGTTGACTGCCATACAGATGTTGACCGCCATACAGATGTTGACCACCATACAGATGTTGACCGCCATACAGATGTTGACCGCCATACAGATGTTGACCACCATACAGATGTTGACCACCATACAGATGTTGACCACCATACAGATGTTGACTGCCATACAGATGTTGATCACCATACAGATGTTGACCACCATATAGATGTTGACCGCCATACAGATGTTGACCGCCATACAGATGTTGACCGCCATACAGATGTTGACCGCCATACAGATGTTGACCGCCATACAGATGTTGACCTCCATGCAGATGTTGACCTCCATGCAGATGTTGACCTCCATGCAGATAGATGTATCTCATCTCCTGAGGTGCCATATGGTTAGGTCAGTTAAGTTCACTCATTTTATATCACTAGAGTGCCCGCGCTGTCAATATTGACAGCGAAGAATTTGTGAAGACCCGTCTTGTGTTGCCTGTAGCATCATCGCAAAGATATTAAGGCAGAGCCTTACGTCTATATCAGAGAGCTCCCTGTCTGGGTAGTACCGCGTATTGACGGGAAATGCACTTTATGATTTCTCAGGTTATTACCTCTTTAGGGTAGACGGTTGAGCTCCCTTCTATACATGTAAGGCTCATATTAACTTCCTTGTGTCGGATGCTGCGCAACTGAGAACTTGAATTAGGGATCCATACAGAATAAGCGTGCAAGGCTGAACAACACCATAGCTTCTTACGGTGATACACAAAAAAAACGACGATTTTGTACGCGCAGTCGATATTGCTTCGAATAAATACGGATCTTTGTATCAGAGATACTCAAGGATGACATATAACTCGGAAAATTTTTTCCAAAAAATAAAGCTTGTTCTGTTGGAAGAAGAACCCAAAATGAATGGAGAAAATAATTTACTGCCGAGAAATCATCGTGGTCATTACGCGCCTGCTGACCGCTCAAGAATATCTTACCAGTTGCCTCGATAATTAACAAAATACGAGTATCAGCTGATGCTTGGATGAAGTAAATCTCAGAAGAGAGTACACATCACGATGGAAGAGATTGTTTAGAGAAGCCGTATACATCTACATCGAGTGGACTTCAACGTAGTCAAAGAAAGACCGGAATTCAGATATACTGCTCGAGTGCCATCATCTGCAATTTGGAATATTTTCTACCTATCAGTTTTCTATGAAGCTTTTCAGGAAGACGACAGTCTTCAAGGATATGAATACACTGTTGAAACCAGGAAACCCAGAGCCAATTTTTGCCTATCTATTTCGTTAACAGCGTGACACGAAACATGTAAATAAACGACAGTCATTCTTAGCATTAGATGGGGCGCCGAGCCCGCCCAGATCACCCCAGCCACTCACTTTGACCCTTTCGTCACCTACGGGAATTTCAGTTTCCATCATTCATATTTCGATAAAAAATACGACAGCTGGAGCATAATGACGTTGTGACGTAGTTACTATGTGCCTCATGTATTAATTATTGATTGCATGTACGGTGTGAAAATTAGCAATTGGATAGGATAATACTTATATATTCGGTGAGGTAGAATATGGCTGGAAATTGAAGTTCTCGTGAAAATCGATTGAAGGGAAATAGGTCGTGGCATAATTTTATAATCTGCATTTATTCTTTGTCAATGCATATTTTAGAAAACGTAACGTTGGCAAGTTGACATGTCCAAGCAGGAGGGATAGTTTTAGAATTTACATATCGACTCATACCTATATTTTTGAACCTTTTCATACTGTTGACAACAAATTTCCAGGTATATTATTTTCATTCGGACAGTATTATTTTTGGAATATTGATGACGACTGATCATGGAACAACTAGCTATAATAGCTTCTTGAACAAAACGAAACACGTACGTATTTCCTACGATGGTACTGTAAAGATCGGGCATAGCTTGGCGTTTGAGACATCTTTCTTGAGAAATGTTTGTTTTGTTTTGCTTATTTTTCGTACTTCTGCTGACAATCTTTTCGATGGTCTTCCCCCAATTTCACCCATTTCCTCCTCCCATACTCCATGGTCCTCTTTGAATAGCTTTACTTTTTATTTGACCAGCTACATATCCTTTCTTTTTCATTTATTGAAACACCGTTGTATTGCCGAGGAAGGCTTGCACGAACCTAATATGGTTCTGTGTGTAACTTGTGGAGAGTGAACGCTCAAGACTAAAGTTCTTACTTAAAGAGGTGATATTTTGCTGTCATCTCCATGTAGGACTATAAAGCCCGCTGCAGACTAATGTGGTGGCAATAATGATAGCACATTTTGAAATTTTGTAATAAGTTTAAAAATACTGCATCAATATAGTTGAGATTTTAACTGAATAATGTTACTTTAACTAGTTACCGAGTCCTTATAATCGTTATTGTAGTGATTCGTTGTCTTTTCAAAATTTTACCGCGAAAATAATAGTTTGTGGGTGCTAATCGGGTGGAAATAAAGATAGCACATATGGAAAATATTGTATTTTAGAAAGCAATGATAGCAAAAAAAAAAACATAATTCTTAATATTTACTAGCGTTGACTTTTGATTGCAACACCTGTACACATCGGTTATTCATAGAATTAATTAAATTAGCAAGCATTTCTTCAGAGATAGCCTCCCAGCATTCATTTATGGTCTGCCACAAGCTTTCTTTATCCTGAAATTGTCTCCCATTGGCGTAAACATGCCGTGAGAGTATCCCCCAAAGATTCTCAATTGGGTTTAGATCGGGNTCTGCTGATAGGTTTGAAGTTTCGTTCCCTTGAAGACGGGCTACGTTTAGTAGTTCGAAAGCTTGGGGTATATTAAACATACAGTAAAGCCCAGAAGACTTTTGAAAACTCTCCTAGATAATACTTATATATACGGTGAGGTAGAATGTGGCGGGAAATTGAAGTTCTCGTGAAAATCGATTGAAGGGAAATAGGTCCTGGCATAAATTTATAATTTGCATTTATTCTTTGTCAATGCATATTTTAGAAAAAAGTAAGGTTGGCAAGTTGACATGTCCAAGCAGGAGGGTTAGTTTTAGAATTTACGTATCGACTCATACCTCTATTTTTGAACCTTTTCATACTGTTGACAACAAATTTCCAGGTATATTATTTTCATTCGGACAGTATTATTTTTGGAATATTGATGACGACTGATCATGGAACAACTAGCTATAATAGCTTCTTGAATAAAACGAAACACGTACGTATTTCCTACGCTGGTACTGAAAAGATTGGGCATAGCTTGGCGTTTGAGACATCTTTCTTGACAAATGTTTCTTTGTTTTGCTTATTTTTCGTACTTCTGCTGACAATCTTTACGATGGTCTTTCTCCTATTTTACCCATTTCCTCCTCCCATGCTCCATGGTCCTCTTTGAATAGCTTTACTTTTTATTTGACCAGCGACATATCCTTTCTCTTTCGTTTTTTGAAACACCGTTGTATTGCCGAGGAAGGCTTGTACGAACCTAATATTGTTCTGTGTGTGTCTTGTGGAGAGCGAACGCGCAAGACTGAAGTTCATACCTAAAGAGGTGATATTTTGCTGTCATCTCCATGTGGGACTATAAAGCCCGCTGCAGACTATAGTCTTTTTTCCTGTGTTTCACTTCACAGTTTCGCAGCGTTGCTGGGTCTGAGTAAACAATAATAGTTACACTGCTTTCGCAGTCGCCATTTGCTCGAAATTTGAAACTATACAAGAAACTGTCTTGTCTTAATGCTAGGTACTTGTACTAAGCCAGAGGACATGACGAGTAGCAGTGTGTCGAAACCTATGGTAGACAAAAGTTGTTTGCATGTGCACAACGAAGTATTCGAATGCGGCGAAATTAAAGCACAGGACAAAAGACTATCGTCTGCAGCTTATTTTACAGACGCCACCATCGAGTGGGACAGCTAGGTCGACCTAAGGTAATCTCATTAGATTGAACTTATTTGGAATGTCAGTCGCGAGCGTTACTCAATTTTTTGCATTCAGTAACAATTGGCAAACCTGTACATACTTGTAACAGTTGTATACGTAACAAATTCACAAATATATAAAGACTTGAAGTATAATGTGGTAAATCAACTGTTTATGACATCCTTTGATTTTTATACGAAAGTAGAATGATTTCGCAATAAGTAGTAAAATAATAATAATAATAAAGTTTATTGAGACTCAATTACAGTTAAAAGCAGGACAATATAAGGTTCTGTATTGGTACACTGATGATGCGCAAGTAGTTCGGAATTGATTCTCAAGCCCCTAGATAGCACACTTGCTAATTGGGCAACGTAAAACATTTGCAACATAAAGTTGTCCTTCGTCAGGCGCAAGCACACAACACGGCGATGCAAGTATCCAGAAGCTGTGAATAGTTTACGTTTAACGGTTGCGATGTCAGCAAGGGCAAAATAGGACAGCCAGCATGTCGACAGACACGCTGACACCCCGCAAGAGGCTGCCCCCCCCCATCCAGCGGACCAACACACTCTGGAGCAGCAAGCCGGGAAAGAAGAGGCAGAACAGACCAAAATAATCAACAGCGAGAGCACAAAAATGGAAAGATGCAAAGCGGGCACGGAAGACAGGCGTCCAGAAGGCCTAGCTAACGTAACCCACACACTCCCCTTGGGCACTGCTCCCCAAAACATAGCATGAGCGAACCTAATCAATACTAATACTGGCGCTTATAGCCGCATCCCATGCCCCCAATTAAGGAGAATACAAGTACCCAGCTGAATACAACGCGCAGCGCCGAATCATCACATCACTGTTGTTTACAAATTAAGCAGGTCTTGCACATCATAGCTTACATTAACATTCTACAGGACAAGTCACCGTATACGGCCACTTTCATAATGCTATTTCAGCGACAGCGTTCTTTAGCTGCCCACCAAGGGGCCAACACAGCGATTAGTTGCAGCATCTATGGACCAGTCTATGTACAGTCTTGTTGAGACAAAAGATATTTCCTTAGAACATTTCTAAAGAATCTCTCATCTCCTATCTCCCTAATTTGACCAGGTAATTCATTCCACAGAGTAACTGCACGGTAGAGAAATGGACGTTGACACTTCGATTTACTCATCAACGGCTGATAATTTTTACAACGTCTAGAGAATCTTGTTGGATAACTGTGCTGGGGTAACAAACTATGAATTTTATTCAAAAAATGTTGATGGATGCTATTCGACAGGTTACTTAAGAGCCTTGATAAAGTAAAATACTTATATGCCGCCTCAAATGTGAAGATCTGATGAGCTATATAAGCCGATGGTGTATTATCGGCAGCTAGGAGGGAGACAGCTCTCCTCTGCAAAGATTTTATTCTCCTCAAATCACTGAGTCTCACTGATCTCCAAGTGGTAATCCCACATGTCATTACAGAATAAAATGTGGAAAAATAAAATTTCCTCATAACAGACGCAGGCACAACAGAAGACAAGCGGTACATAACATCTACCGTACGAGATAGTTCCTTACATATATATTAGACTAGATTAGATAGGCGGCAGTAGACGAACCAATAGGCCCATTCCTAAAAAGACACCGGAACTTACGCCCCGGCTCTCTATGAGCTATTGCCGTTATGTTAGTAGGATATACAGGGCTTGAGAAAAGAGAGAAAAAAGGGGAAAGAGTCCCTGCCAAAGAGACGATCATGAATGCACACAAGCACGATCAAGAGCCGCTGACATGCCGAGCTTAGAGACGTCAAACTGTGTAGTTGGAGCGGGAGAGAGAAGAAGACGGATTAAGGTGGCCTTGGAAGCTTTGGCCGTTAAGAGTTTGTGACTCCTGGAGGAGGAGTTCTTAGCTGTGGAGAATGTCTCTCCCAATGTATGTCAAGACGATTTTTAAACGCGTTGACTGACTCCGCACTAATATCGTCGGAAGGGAGTCTATTCCAAATGCTGACTATGTCATCTAGGGTTACACTAAGGAACTTAGCTGAATGCTGCAGCCTTATTTCATCGTTATGGATTAGCAAAGGTAGTCTAGGCATCTCGCGGATGGTGAATAACATTTAGCTAGTCTTGGCAAAGTTCAGCGAAAGTCGACTGGCCTGTAACCATGTATCAACGTTTGCTAGCTCTCTATTTACTTTGGCATATAAATCATTGATACAGTCATCAAATAAAAGCAGTCTCATGTTGTAGAACAGAGGCTTATCAAATTCGTAGTATCCTCGATTTGTTATGAGGTGCTAAAAAAACAGCTAATAGAGTTGTTATTGAAAATTATTTGGTATACGGGTTAAGAGAGAAAATCAGAACAGATGGCAGAGCTGAAAGGTGTTAGAGCCGCTGGCAGCCATGAAGTGATATAGCCCTGGAAGCAATGAAGTGATGAAGCACTAAGCCGCCATGAAGTGATGAAGTCCTCGCCGCCATAAAGTGATGTAGCATTGGCAGCCGTGAAGTGATATAGCATTTGCAGCCGAGAAGTGTTATAGCATTAGCAGCCGTGAAATGATGTAATGGAGGCCCCCATGAAGTGATTTAGCTCTGGAAACCATTAACAGATTTAACTTAGGTAACCATGCAGTAATGCAACAGTCATCCATTAAATCACATAATGTAGGCAACTTTGAAGTGATATAACATATTTAGTCATCCATTAAATTATATTATTATATTGTAGGTAACTATGAAGTGATGAAACATACTCATCCATTCAAGCATGTAATGTAGGCAACCGTGAAGTGATGCAGCACATGCAGTATAAAGTGGTGTGTGTGTGTGTAACACAGGCACCCATGGAGTACTGTAACATAGGCACCCATAAAGTGATTTTATCTCGGTCAACCATGAAGTAATGTACCGTAAGCAACCACACAGTTGGCGCAGTATACCTAGGCAGTACATATTGTGAAATGACATGGTCAGCCACGATGTGCAGCTCTAGAGGGTTCCCGTATTGAAGGGTTGTATCAGCACCGAAATGTCGTTTTGATAGCAGTCAGACTAGAATTATTTAGTTTTGGTTCATGGCTGTCATTGTGGTTTTACTCTGTCGTAATACTGTAGTTTTAATTTTCTCAGTATTACTGGGTTTTCTTAACCTCCCTTTTCTTACGGCTATTGGAATGAGCTCTACTGAAAGCTTTACGTACATCAATTTCTGGGGTTATCGCTTCATATCTGTCGTTAGAAAAAAATTCAATTGTATGTGACAGTAACGTGTATTACATGTAAAATTTATGTGCCATTTTTTCTATGAAATTCTAGTATTCCTAGGAATTGTTATGAATTTTCAAGTATTGTTGATGTCCGAAGGTATGATATTTATTACCCACTGTAGATATTCAATGGTAAATTTAGATTCCCTGCTCTGCAACACATTCCTAATGGTACGACGAAGAAGTGAATCTTTTTTTGAGGTCTCTGTGATTATTAGAACTCGTTTTTATCAACGATTACGTAAATCGGCCTCCAGATCCACTTGCGCTAGGTCTAATTTCAGTGAGTAATCATGGTATTGTGTAGTCTATGGCATGGTTAATAGAATGCTATTCCTGGGAAGAATTGTAGGTAATGTGCTTATTTGGTCATACCTCTGAATTCTCGCTGTACCCCGAAGACGATGCACAATAATTATCGTTGCATGGAATTTTGCATTAATGTTCATAAATACAGCATAGCGTTCGTAAACTTTTCTTTCTACATATTACCACCATTGCCCATCTAGACTTCCCATGAGAGACACGGCTGATACATTAAAGTTTGTTACCTCCGCCAAGGAGAATATGTTTTTGACGAGTTTGTCCATGAAGTAAAGAGCGTAACTGAAGGATTTACGTGAAATCAACATTGGAAAGTGTGTGGCATGTTAAAGTTTAAATTAAAATTAAAAGTAAATCAAAACGTAAACATGCCAACCACTCTGCATGCTTACCTTCAATGCTTGATGGGATGTCTCGACTTTGAGGTTCGAAAACGCTGCTCGAACCTAGCGAAGTCGAGACATCCCATCAAGCATTGAAGGTAAGCATGCAGAGTCCTTGGTTTGTTTACCTTTTGATTTACTTTTAATTGAAACTTTAATATGCCACAGAATTCTTCGAAAACGATGCTCGAACCTAGCGAACGTTCGTGTTCATTTATTTCACACTTTTTAAAACCGTCCGGAAAGTAGCGCAACGTGCTGATACCTCCGCCACATCGCGCGCCTTCCTACGCTACTTCTGGAATTTTCCGATGTTGCCATCAGGATAGCATGAGAGCTGGTCATTCGATATAGTTACATTGAATTTTATAATTAAAATTACTTTACTTCAAATGAGCTCTCAGATTCTAACCTTTTTGCGACAAGTGACGTCATCAGTGAAATCCCAATCGACGAACGTTACAGCTGAACAGTTTATAAGCAATTTTTTTAATAGCGCCAAAAAGTTGTCGATTGCAAAATTCAAGCTTTTAAATACATTAATAAATGAAGAGAACATATCTATACTGATTCAACAATAAGCATATTTATTAATTGAGAAGTACAGTGGAGGCTGGTGGAGGCTTTCACAACATCAGAGGCAAAATCTGGATAGGTATGGCGCCCTGATTGAACTTCTTTGAAGTGAATCCTTATTGCACTTTTAGTTTAATTCATATGCTCTTCACAAAATATTTTCTAACATATCGCCGTATTTTTGGACTTATTCCACTGAACCTCTAGCTGTGAGCTGGCCAGCTGCTTGAGCTGCACCCATACACGCAACGCGGTTATGTGGTTGTCGTCTGTTACAGGAAGTTTGAGCAATAACTGTTCTTATGGTCAGGGTAAAGAACCAAACCCACGAAGGCGTGAGGTCTCATCCTCAAATACTTACTCCGATTCGCCGACGTGACGTCATGCGTCAACATGAGGTCATTGCGAAGTTTTATTTTAGTCCCTTTGAGTCCTGCCGTTACACTCTCTGCTTCTTGAGTTTATCATTCTGTCTGTCACTAAGCTCACTCAAAAAATTAGTGACCGAGCTTTGCTAAATTTACAGGATTGTTAGGTAAGTTAGGAGGAACAGAAAATTAACTTGGGGTGAGGATCCGTTCAATCATTTGTTTGTTTGTATGTCTGCATCATTTTTGTCGGGAGCATAACTCTAAAAGTTATGGATGGAAGGATTATAAAATTTTACCTCTGAAAGAGGTTTAATTTTAACAATAACTTAGCATTATTTTCTCCTGTTGGTTTGGCAGATACTAATAATAGAGAGCCTTAATTCTGGTCTTAGTGCTGCAGCACTTACCTTGATAATCTTAATGTCGCTCTGAATTTTACCATTCGTTTCGATATCATATAATCTCTAATTTTACTCTGCTGAGTAATCCTCAGGTACGTCTTAACTTTTGTTGTTCATTCTCCACGTTCACGCGCTTAATAACGAGCCACAGCGCTTCCTTTTACGCATTAGTGTTCGAGCTCTAATCGGTGATGATTGTCTCTTAAACTACAGACGATCCTCACTTTATATTACACCTCTTTATACTAGCTTCCAATTATAGCGGGGTATTTAGTTCCAGAGCATTCAACTATATCACCTTGAATCCACTGCATAGCGTAAGTTTACCTAAGTCACTCCTCTAATTCCAGAATCAGTGTCGTATAAAGTGATACCTAAAAGCTTAGCAATTTAGGATGCGCTGTTAGCGAGGATACTGATGGTAAATAAAGAAACAATTCACAACATAGCATGTATTTGTAGAATGCTAAAATTCAAGATATTGCCTCATTATATTATTCCATAACTTTTCCATACGGCATCATGTACAACGGCATCTACTACTCATAATCACAGAACATTGTCCTTTAAGGTTAGATTAGTACTAACCTGATATTTGGACAGGCACCGAACTCTAGCGAGGGATTCAAGCTTTTACAAACTCTGACCACTATAAAGTAAGGATGCCTGTATTACCTTATCTGCGACAGTCTACTGTGTTTCTTAAACCACCAAACTGAGTGCATGTCGGAACATTGAATTCTTGTTTAACTATCGTCTATTTGAACCCCATCGTCGTCAGCTGTGATTCTTACGCAGCTTTGGTCAAGTATTCGTAAGACCACCGTGGGGACCGCATGCTGTTTTCTATGGCGATCGTCTAACAGCATCACGCATATTATATTTAGGTTTCTCGCACGCATATCTCTTTGCCGGATCGGTCACAGCATTGGTATCTGCATGCCTTCCTGGCGCAATTGTTGCGACCGTACTTCGCCCCTTTTCCCCGCTTACCCTTTCCTGCGCAGGTGTGTTAGTGTTGAACTAGCTATTCAATGATTTTTCAGTGCCTAATATGTTATCGTAAATGTTTTAGTGTACTACAGTCTGAAGACAAATCTACTTCAGTCCCTATGTATCGCAGAACTTGAATTAATGGAAGCTTAAATTCACTACAACTGTTGCAGAATACTATATGTAGGCAAAAGAGTTCAAGTCTACTGCAGTTCACTTCTTGCACCATTTGTCGCTTCCGAAATATTCATCAAACCTGCTTTGCTTCCTTAAAATCTTCGGTTTTATCAAGTTTACTTCTGGATTTATTTAACCCTTTTATTTTGAGCTGACTTGCGTCCCTTGTACCTAGAATTCTTTTACCTCATTTAATTTGTACACGTTTATCCTAATTTCATAAACAATTGTTTTTTCATTGTCTCTTATGTCTCATTTCTTCCACCTATTAAGCAAGCAGTTTTCGAATGCAGGATAGTAGCAGCCTTACTTACAGTTGTGCACGTGTCTGGTTCCGGCATTGTGAAGTCACCGGTTAAAACGTCTCCGATCGTTTTTATTCTGTACGAATTTCATCCCAACAAAGTTGTGCCTCAGTTGACACTCTGTCGGACCATTGGCTGTGATTGTATAGCTACACATAACTACGAATCGGTGTATTCCAATGACGGCTCATCTCTGAATAGACTTTTCTACAATTTTCCTTGCAACTGACATGTAATTTAACATTGCCAAGCTGGGAGAGAAGCCAGTTCAGTATTAAGAATGCTACTGATAAGTTAGTAAAGGCTCTAATTACCTCCGCCAAGGTTATGTTTTCGTCGTGTTTGTCTGTCTGTCTATTTGTCTGTCTGTCACCTAGATAACTCAAAAAATCCAGAACCGACTTGAACGAAATTTACAGGGATTGTTAGGTATGTTAGGAGGAACAGATGATTAACTTTTGGTAAAGACATGTCCATCCGTTGGTTTGTTTGTCTGCCTCATTTTTCTCAATGCCATAACTCAAAAAGTTATGGATGGATTTATATGAGATTAACACTAGTTGTTAGGTATATAACAAAGAGTAAATGACCAAAGTTTGATCATGATCCGTTTTTTTGTTCGTTCGTTTGTCACTGTTTTTAGTTTTGTGCTTGTTATGACAATAACTTCAAAAAATAATGAATGAAGCTTTATGAAATTAATAGGGGTTGAAAGACATGAATGATTACATTTTGCTGCAGATCGGTTTGTTCGTTTGTATGTTAGGCTCATGTCTGACATAACGTTTGTTAGCAGTATAACTCAAAAAGCTTTGAACGGATCTTCACGAAAATTGCACAAGGTGTTATTACTATCAGAAGACACAAAAGTTAATTATGGTTTCAGAGCCAATTTGAATTTTTTGCTACCGTTGCCTCGCTTGTCAGAGGTATGCGCTCTCAGAGTGCTCTAGTTCCTTCTGGAACTATTGCAATAGCGTAGTTTCTGCTTCTGTGCGAATTTTTTATTCCTCTGTTCGTACTTAGCCCTTGTGGCATTTCATTTTAATCGTTAAGAGACTTATGCATATTGTAGTAGTTTTCAAATCGTAGGCCTTTCTGGCTCTGCAGTCGTACTCTGTGTTACACGGCCATGTGGCCAGATAGAGTAAATGAATCTTTTACTCTGGCATCCCTTGGATATCCTTAAAGTGTAAAGGTGGAATTCTTCGGGAAGAAATTCTAGAGGATCTATATGGATTTTTCAGGAATTAATGTGGGTGTTACTAGGAGCAAATGTTTGCGCTGATCTGTTTGTCCCTTTGTTATTGGTGGATATTCATGATATTTGCAGGGATTGTTAGACATGTTAAAAGACACGAATAATCAAATTTGGTGGTGATAAAGAGGAAATCCTGGTTTCAGGACCAGTTTGAATTTTTCGTTGCATAGCCTTACGTAGCGGAGATATGCGCTCTCAGAGTGCTCTAGTTCTATTAATGTGATTGCAATGAAAATGTGCAGCGACTCCGCTAGTTTTAACACTTGGAAACATTTATGTTATTCATTGTTAGACAAATAGTGTCGATATCTTCGTGAAATTGATCAGCTGAAGGCTCATGCTTATAATTAGAATTCTGCAATTGTCATTAATATGATACTTTCTTTAAATTCGTCATACTTTTCAGCAGTTCGCGCCTTATTTTTACTAGAGAGCGTGAGGACGCCCAATTTCGGAAAGCATACACCACGATAATAACAACAAGAAGAAGTCAAATTACGACCGTTGTCAATTCTCTGTGCGCTTCAAGCAACGGTATTCCAACAGCCCTGATGCTGAGCATCAACTGGTATAACGAGCCGAAAAATTGCGTCGAGCGAAAGAAATGCTTATCTCTCGCTGATGCCAACTGCGAGCAATAATTCCAAGTGGCAACGAAACGCGCCGAACAGCAAAGACATGTTTTGCTCCCATACTCGATACCTCAGTTTTGATTCTGGCGAAATAATTATCGGATGGCATGCTCGCTTTGCCAGAACTCGGGCAACTTTTGCCGCTTGGAGCGGCTCCGGCCAGCCGATTTGGCGAATAATTAGCAGTGCTGCAGAACGCCTGCAACTCCAACAACTGAAATTTGTTCCCTATGATCCTATTTGAAGTTTTGAGACTCTGCATTTGTTTTCGACGTGGAGAATTTGCAATGAGGCCCAAATGGGAACGCAGGCTCGATCGCGTACTGTGTTGGGCTATAGAAAGAAGAATACGGTCGAGCTTGATGAACTGATTATTACCGTTCAGTCCAATGGTACAAATTCACCGGAAGAGTACTATCATTGGACCTCGGATTTGATACAGCCCTCACGACAATTTTATCACTACGTACTACCTAGATGTTCATATGTTTTGTTGCTTAAGGAGAAAATATTCGGTCTCTCCGCGCAGTATCTTTTCTGTCGACCTCTCCTGTTTGATGAGGTTTGATTGCACGCAGTCATTCACTCCGAATATTTTTTCTGAGTAGTGTGCTCATTCGAATTTATTCTCACAACGTCAGTAATATCGCTGGGTATTTTTCTTTGCGATAAATAAGGAATGTTCAGTAAAGTTTAAAACAACACTTTTTTCACACAACATGTTTCATTTTGTTACCGTTTCGTTGAAAGCTCTGCAGTATGTTTCTTCCGCGTGTCATGAACACTCATTGGCGCATGTGGTTATGTATGTACTTGCATGTACAATAAATATGTAAACTTGAAAATGTAACTGCTTTTCTTGTATACCACGACTGTTGGTCTGTATACCCGCTATGACAATACCCGTATAATGTACAATGAATGTGGAAATTTAAAAATCTAACTGTTTTTCTTATGTATCCTGACTCTTGATTTATCCGGTGTTCCCTACTTACCTGTATTATGAAAACGTCGGAAGCATTTGGTACCACAGTGAGGAAAGTTTCTTTTCATCATTGAAACACTGGCTGTTATTTTGTGCCTAATTGCTTGCGAAGGCTCATGGTAGTGCTTAGTCGTAGAGGAGTTGGCCGCACTCACACGCTGGCAGTACCATTTGCTACATTATTAATATTGGTCATATGCTTCCTTCTACTCGTAGGCCTATAGGACATGGTTGTGAAGTAATAATATCGCGTCCTGCGACTGAGATGTATATTGTTACTAATGTATATATTAAATATTGATAAGTATTAGACATAAGAAATATCAGGGTGCTCTCTTAGCTCCTCATTCCGTGAGGGCGTCATCTGAGGCGCACTCTTTTTCTTCCAGTGCTGGTCTGCTTCTGTCGTTACGGCTGCTCCCACGTGGCCTTCTAATAGCATTATGGCCAGTGGCTTGAACAATGAAGGGGTGCCAATGCAAGTTCTTCACCATTATTTGAAAGTGCAGGGTAGACTAGTCCATATTTTTGAAACGGCGCTTAACTACTTGCAATTTGGGTTTGTCTACCACGCGTGGACATGGGACCTTATAGTTCGTCACTTTAATTATTCATGAAAGATCTCAGTACAGAAACACTAATACAGTTGTCAAATATGCTGGCCGTGTTTTGGATCCCGTCCTAACATTACGAAGTTTTTCCAGATACAGAGAGTCACGGAATAAAGGCTTCCGTGTAGTTCAAGGAGACAAAAAAAAAAAAAAAACGGACAAAAGATTTAATCTAAGATCCACCGTTTCTTTGTTAGGTCACATGCTTCCTAGTTACCCTTAACCTTCTACCGTCTGAGTTACCTGGTAATATCCGTATGAAGAGCACTATTTAAAACTGGACCTTGAGATCCCTCTGGCCCTTAAAGAGCTAACAGTGGCCTTAAGTGACCTGAAGAACGGCTGAAGCTATTAGGAATAGCTGCCATCCAATACCTACCTAACCGTTTAGAAGCGATGGACATACGCACGTCTATTTTACATGCTAGGAAATTATAAAATCCAGTGTTAACACACTTTCGTTTCCGCCATCTTTCATCGTGCCGACCTTAGTCGTACTTTTGCAACTTTATGCGACTACTTGGACGCAAAGCCGATTTTCTATCGAGTTTCTGGTAGATCGCCAATATTCTTGTCATCATTGGGACGGTGGAAGCTCCATCCTGTAGCATCTTAATAGCGGCTCAGAGCCCCTCAGCCTCCCTTCGAACACCGACTTGCGCTCATATCTTTCCTAGAGAACGAAGTGGCTTCTTATTTCACTGATGCAGTTCGTTCGTAATGATGTTTTTCCCTCACCAGTTTTCTCTTAATTTCTCTAGCAAAATTGCTAGAACTGGACAGTTGGATAACTAGCATTTTTCTGGTTTGCTCGTGTTTTTCTCTCATTCTTTTTCTATTCAGCAAGATTATAGGACTGAACTGTAAGAAATTTTTACTGTGATGCTCTTCTGCTGCCCTATTTTCTGTGTTACAATAATGCCGCAATTTGGTTGTAGAACTGTCATATTTAGTGTTATAAACGTATTTTAAAGTTTTTCACCCGTTGTTTCTTTTTCAGTGAAACTATGGGATTGTTCCCACTGAACTAAGAGAAATTTGTAATTTCACGCGGGGAATCCGCGTACATTACGATTAAATATAGCTATATATAGATATATTTTGAGTAATCTACCGCTAATATCACTCCTACGCAAATGGAGGAAATTGATCCATGAATAGAGAGGATTTACTGTGATACATACATACTATGAGTACCCGAAATTCAAAGTGCTAGAAATTGCATATACTGCTACTACTATTACACACCCAACAAAAAGAAAAAAAAATACTGCTTCAGGACGACACTCTTAACTGGGAATGATATGCTGGTGATATGGGGTACGTGCAGTGCATGGAGCGATAATAATTAAGAAATACATATGGAGTAGACTATATCGTACATCCATCCATATAGGGGATAAACTCGCTTGCAATTACGGAACTAAAGGCGGGGTCACACCGCAGTCAAATAAATGTGCTCTCAGCTCAGCATTCAACCATGTTGCAGTTATCAGCTGTCGGAACTCGAACTCACTCGAAGTATGAAGAGATGTCAACTTTGTTAGTACCACCTGCTATACTAGCTAACGTTTTTTACTGAGCATCTTGGTAGGCACACGACTCGTTTTTTTTTACACGCACACTATACAATATTCTGGCAATGAGCTACTAGAATACATTTATTTGATTGGCGTATGACCCCGCCATCTCCCTTTCCTACGCTACTTAGCCGTTTCTTTGTGACTTAATCCGCCTCTGTAGTAGAAATAGCACTGTTGGGAATGCACAGTAGTAAATAGACCGACGCTATGAGAGAAAGAACAAGTCTTGCCTGTCCCGTAGGAATGATACATATTGTTATGTACGTGTCATATATCATAAGTTGTTCACCGAGTGGGTAAGGGAGACCACTTATGCTGAGGAAAGTCTTTTTACGTTTGTGCTTTTGAAATATCGAGGGATTTAGCACGCGTGATAGAGTTGACGAAAATAAGTTCCGAGATGGGAAGGAGAGTTTCTTCCTCACTGTCTTCTCTGTTCGCTATTATGTCGGGCGGAGAAGTTCGTAAGGAGGCTGCAACTTGCCGGACACCTGCTCCTGGTCCATTGTTGTCGGCTATTCCTCTGTTAAAAGAAGCATGTGGGGGGAGGGGGCTGTATTATATAGACCAGTTCTTTCCTCATTGACTCTCTGTAGAACTTGCATGAATGCCGTCAGTTGCGAATCCGAAATGTGAGATTTTCCATTTTTGTGGAGTGGTGATTGCAATTTATGATTGCAGTAAAAATTTGTGAAATACGTTTAATACAACAATCATATCCTGTCGAAAATGACTCGTCTTGTTACATGAAGATATGTTTTCACTTATTTTCAAAGTTTCTATACCTATTGTTTAAAATCATATTTTCTGTGCCTAGACTTAGCACTGAGTAATTATGAGAGTCGTTTTTCACGTTTTGTGCAGATTTAAGCCCGGAACAAAAGTAGAAAAATCAGCTTATCTAATAATTTCTTTTTGTAACTTAATTAACACCATTCATTACGCTTGTTTCGTGTGCATTTTTATTATCTGCAATACTTCGAGGCTCATCGAAGCGAACGTTATGGTAGCACACCAGGGCCTTAATTTTGTTTACTTGTGGTAGCTGTCTAATGCAGTCGCTTTGGGGTTGCCTCGTCTACGGGTACAGCTAAGCGTAAACAAGAAACGTTGCAGAGGTATGCATACATTTTGCACTTAATGCTCTGTATTTAGTGAGGCCGCTCCTTCTTCTCTTATTTTTGGCGATATGTAAGTGTATAAGCTGTAGTAAGTTTGCTAGAGTATTAATTCCTGAAATAAATATACGGTAGGTAGTTGATTTGATATTATATCTATATCTCAAATTCTTCGAGCCTAGTGTAATTTTGGGGCCATCGGGGAAACATGGGATGGGTCATAAGCCAGGAAGGGTCAGGTTGATTTGGCCTGAGTTACGAGGAGTTCAGTCCCAATTCCATAGGATACCTATCGGTACATTGCTCCTTTCTTGTTTTTATCCACGCTGGGAATTTTTGTTCTATTTTCCTCTTTTTTGGAGTTGCTGCTCTCCTCTGCGGTGATCATTCATACTGAGACATTCTGTTTTATCATGACATAGTGCATCCCTTTCTTTCTTCCATCTTCGAATTACGTACAGCCGCTAGTGTGACGTAGACCCTTACAGTAAATGTGAGTAACCTGATGTAACTCTTTAACTTTCTCACTTTCTCAGAGCACGAGATATTATACCGGGTGTCCCACAAAAATGTACCCGGTTTTTAATTGATTATATCTCACCTTTAAATCAGCATATTTTAGATTTCTTTTTTTCCAAAATATAGTAAATTTTGTTTTCTTTTCGAATATTTTAAGTTTTTTTAAATTAGTTGAATAACCAATTCACAGTGATCGATTTACTGAAAGGGTAGAAAAACTCTTTGTTCAGAGGAATATTNGTCGCTGTCCCTGCTAAACATGGCATGAGCTGGCCGCTTGTAACGTAATATAACCTTCTCCCTACCTTCAACCAGCGCCCCAGCCCTGACCACCCTCTAATGCGGCCCTAAGTTATGTTAGGGCAACAAAAAGAAAAAAATACTGCTTCGAGACGACACTCTTAACTGGGAATGATATGCTGGTGATATGGGGTACGTGCAGTGCATGGAGCGATAATAATTAAGAAATACATATGGAGTTGACTATATCGTACATCCACTCATATAGGGGATAAACTCGCTGGTAATTACGGAACTAAAGGCGGGGTCACACCGCAGTCAAATAAATGTGTTCTCTCAGCTCAGCATTTAACCGCGTTGCAGTTACCAGCTGTCGGAACTCGAACTCACTCGAAGTATGATGAGATGTTAACTTTGTTAGTACCACCTGCTATACTAGCTAACGTTTTATACTGAGCATCTTGGTAGGAACACAACTCTTTTTTTTTACAAGGACACTATACAATATTCTGGCGATGAGCTACTAGAATACATTTATTTGATTGGCGTGTGAACCCGCCATCTCCTTTTCTTACGCTACTTCGCCTTTTCTTTGTGACTTAATTCGCCTCTGTGGTAGAAATAGCACTGTTGGAAATGCACAGTAGTAAATAGACCCATGCTATGAGAGAAAGATCAAATATTGCCTGTCCCGTAGGAATGATACATATTGTTATGTACGTATCATATATGATAAGTTGTTCATCGAGTGGGTAAGGGAGACTACTTATTCTGAGGAAAGTCTTTTTACGTTTGTGCTGTTGAAATATGGGGGGATTTAGCACGTGTGATAGAGTTGAAGAAAATAAGAAGTTCAGAGATGGGAAGGAGAGCTTCTTCCTCACTGTCTTCTCTGTTCGCTATTATGACGGGCGGAGAAGTTCGTAAGGAGGCTGCAACTTGCTGGACACCTGCTCCTGGTCCATTGTTGTCGGCCGCTCCTCTGTTAAAAGAAGCATGTGGGGGGGGGGGTGTATTATATAGACCAGTAGTTTCCTCCTACTTGACTTTCTGTAGAACTTGCATGAATGGCGTCAGATGCGAATCCGAAATGAGAGATTTTTCATTTTTTTTTAAGGAGTGGCGATTGCAATTTATGATTGCAGTAAAAATTTGTGAAATACGTTTAATACAACAATCATATCCTGTCGAAAACGACTCGTCTTGTTACTTGAAGATACATTTTCACTTAGTTTCAATGTTTCTATGCCTATTGTTGTTTAAAATCATATTTTCTGTGCCTAGACTTAGCACTGAGTCATTATGAGAGTCGTCTTTCACGTTTTGTGCAGATTTTAGCTCGGAACAAAAGTAAAAAAAATCAGCTTAAATAATAATTTTCTTTCTGTAAATTAATTAACACCATTCATTATCATTACCCTTGTTTTGTGTGCATCTTTGATTATCTTCAATACTTTGAGGCTCATTGAAGCGAACTTTATGGTAGCACACCAGGGCATTAATTTTGCTTACTTGTGGTAGCCGTTTAATACAGTCGCTTCGGGGTTACCACAGCAATGCGTAAACAAGAAACGTTGCAGAGGAATGCATACATTTTGCACTTAATGCTCCGTATTTAGTGAGGCCGCTCCTTCTTCTCTTATTTTTGGCGATATGTAAGTGTATAAGCAGTAGTAAGTTTGCTAGAGTATTATTAATTCCTGAAATAAATATACGGTAGGTAGTTGATTTGATATTATATCTATATCTCAAATTCTTCGAGCCTAGTGTAATTTTGGGGCCATCGGGAAAACATGGGATGGGTCATAAGCCAGGAAGGGTCAGGTTGATTTGGCCTGAGTTACGAGGAGTTCAGTCCCAATTCCATAGGATACCTATCGGTACATTGCTCCTTGCTTGTTGTTATCCACGCTGGGAGTTTTTGTTTTATTTTCCTCTTTTTTTTGAGTTGCTGCTCTCCTCTGCGGTGATCATTCATACTGAGACATTCTGTTTTATCATGACATAGTGCATCCCTTTCTTTCTCCCATCTTCGAATTACGTACAGCCGCTGGTGTGACGTAGACCCTTACAGTATATGTGAGTAACCTAGTGTAACTCTTTAACTTTCTCACTTTCTCAGAGCACGAGATATTATATATGGTCGTTTATATCAAGCACTAAGCACAAGCAGATTTATAACAATCAGCAATTATTAACGTGAAGAATTGTTGCTTGGTTTTTGAGTTGTTTAAGAAACTGAATGACTTGGCAATATTACCGAACACCACGTGATGGAGGTGACACGTACTCTTCTTAATGTTACTAAAAACACTTTTTCTAAAAAGCAAGTATGATCGGGCAGTCCAGACAATCAAACTGCAGGATCTGCAATTACAAGCAACTGAAAAGTGTAGTTTATGCGTTGCCAAAGATATTTATTTATCCCAAACTTCATAAAAACTGGAAGGCAGAATGTGGTTACTAAACCGAGGCCCAAATTTGGACTCTGTAAGAGTTCCAGTGGACCACACGTCAATAGCCTGCTTGGCACATTGCGCACGAGCGTGTCAGCACAGTATGCGTGAGTGACACTATACTGATTAGCTCTTTACGTAAAGCACCTGAGATACTGACTTGGTTTAAAAGCGTAGACGACCGTATTTTGCCCACAGAGCACACTGTACTTGATGGCTTACTCGAAATTACAAATACTGTTGGTTCTAACTGATGAAACTTCATTACAATACTCTCCAATTAACATAAGAACCTCAAACGAGCTTGAAACAAACTGTTCGAGGTGATGGAAGGGAAGAACTGATGAGCAAGAAACGTACGAATAAATTCGTCGTCATACAGTTGGTCATCGGTCAGACAGAATCAATGAATCGTAGGTCAAAAAGAAAACAAAAAATTATTTTATCTCCTCCCGATTATCATTGCTGATGAAATTGTGTTTCTTAGCAAAAAATAAATGTATTCCTCGCGTCATCGTGAAAAATTAGCTCTTTTTGTTTGGGGTTCCTAAGTTAATTACAACACATTTACTTCCTTTTTACTAGACTGGCTTTAGGACAAATTTTGAATGATGGAACGTCTGGTGTTGTGTAGTCTACAGTATCTAGTTTAAGAACTGTCGAGTGTGATCTGCTCAAAGCTGTGAGTAGTACGTTGAAAGCTTTGTGATTCAAGTATACTATCAGTGCTGCAAGCTCTTCAGATTAATCCTCCTCCTTCGTAGGTACATTTAGTAAAAATCTTAAAATATTTCGGGTGTACTGTCAGGAATAAGGAGGGATGAGCCGCTGATGCTCGATGGCGATCATAAAACGTTTCATATTGGCCCTTAATCTGCTCAATTAATCTGAATTCAATACTTTATTCCGTTTTAGAATTTCCTCAAATACTGTTTTTGTCCCTCAACATTTAATAACCTCGCTTCGTTTGTGCCATCTAATGACAGTATAAGGCTTTCTGGAAAGTCTATAAAGAATTTAAATCCCTAAAAACTTAAGGCAAAATAATCCGATTCCGAAGAGATCCGTATAAATCTGAGTCCCCGGATTTTGCTCGGTAAGAATACCGGGTCCGGCATCTTGAGAGAAAGAGAAAGAGGGAGAAAACTAAGGCCGACCACTCTGAGCGAGAAGTTAAGTTCAGACTCGACAAAAGTTACTCTCCAAACTCTCAGAGACACTTTCTTAATTACTTGAGCTTGCACTCTGTTTGCTCTGTGTTTTGCTCCGCCGTTTTTTCCCTCGGATTATCGCCTGATGATGGGCTGGCCGCTTCGACCCTCTCTTCCTTTCGCTTGGAATTACAAAGTTTTTACCCTCATCTGTAAAGAGATTCCAGCCATACGAATGATGCTCAGAGTTGTTCTTTTACGCTTTCTGAAGTTCAAGGCAAGGGTGAAAAAGCTTCAATGATGTCTTAGTCGTGAGCGAACTGCTGCCAAAAAGTTTAAATAAGAGTGATAAACACCAAGAAGTCGGCCCCTGCTAGGAATTTCATCGACACTCCACTGACTGCAGTGTCTTGCGTCACGCCTGCCTAATGGCGATCCATGTGTAAATTCTGAGAAATTTCTAGTTTTAGTATTTTATCGAAGAAAGTATTGGTAAAATGGCTTGGGTCAGCGTTTTCTGCGCTTCTTTTAATCATAGTTGTTGATAATGCATGAGTCTACTTTGCCCTCTGAAAGTGATGATTAATAAGAGTTAACATAGCGGCAACAGTGGACATTAGAAGTTATATACTTCAGGGTGAAATATGATAGTTTTAGTTCTGAAATTACATGCCTGCATCATATTGCAGGCATGAAACAGCAAAGCAGCCGGTCCATGCTATTTTACTGGGTCGGCAGACAGCATAGGGATTTTCTGTGGACTTTTGACCGAAATCGGTAGAAGATCGTATTCTAAGCCTGTCGCTTTTTTCTTACCGTGCAGGTAACAGAGTCTCTGCCCTTGTCCTACAGCTGCTGACCGTCCTTGTTCCAATGTACTTTATTTTTCCCGACTTTCTTTTCTAATGCGCTCCTGCAGAGCTCATAGGCTGGGCCATAGGGTTAGGTCAGGTTCTTTCATCCTATGCTGGGGCAGCGCCAAATGAGGGAGCAAATAAGTAACATTAGCTTTAGTTAGGCCGCTGGGACGTCTTTTCCTTCGTTTCCACTTTGTTTCCTTCCATTTTCGTACTCCTACTGATGATGTTCTATTCTGTTCTTCCTCTTCATTTTCGACTTGCAGTTATTATGTGTGTTGATGCTGTATGCGAACACCTTGGTGCATGAGCTCCATGGTTCTATCGACATAATGTATGTCCTTTGTTTCTTCCTCTGTTAGATCTCCTTTATTGAGGAGACGGGGGCTTAAATTAGTCAATATAACAACACTAATGTTCTAAAGTGTGACGATCATTCGTACATGGCCGCCGTCTTCGCTACAATCTATAATCTATTGGCTGTCTATGGCTTTCACTGACCTTAGTTTAACCTGAGGTAGCGCTTCTAACTTAATCCGCCTCGTCTGAACTAATGCCCGCCGCTTAACCCTGTCTATCGTTACGCACTCCGTCTACCTTACAACTCATCTTACGTTTACTAGTTTCTGATTTCACCTGTGAATCGCGTGTTTGTTCTGTCAGCAAAGAATTCGCCCTTGTGACTCGTTAAAGATATAGATATACGACAGTACTCCTTATAATGACCTCCTATGACCTCCTATGTGATTGCACATGTTTTCTAAGCTTTGTTTCCTACAGTTTACAGATAATTTAGCCGTTCATAATCTTACACGTTTAAATTTTTTGTCGGCGTATCCGATTTTTTCGTACTATTACGGGACCCGTTGATATTGATCAGTAGCCTACCTTTTTTCTGTTTTGTTTGATGCGATCGCAATAGCAGCGTAACCCTTTGTACTCAAGATGCCATTGTATTTCCTTAGATGTCACACAGTCGCTTCAAAAAACAATTTAGAGTCGAGATGTCCAACGCTACCCGCTCTGTTCTTCCGCACCTTATACTAACTACACATCTGGCCCTATTAATAATGTCATCCGTCGCCAGCAAAGTGACATAATATGGCGTGAAAAATAAATAAATAGATAAAATGAAAAGTGGTAGGTATGATATGGGTGAGAGTGAACTGATCTTTTTACCTCGAAACTGACTGAAAAATTTTTCAAGAAGCGAAAAAAAGTCAGCTGTGGTTAACTTCCTTACAATGAAAATTAGAGCTTCTTGTAAGTTTAATTTTCCTCCATCTAATACTGAAAAGCGTAACGTGCAGCAGACACATGAACGAACGAACGGACGGACGGACTGACGGAGCCACAGTGAGTGGTTGGGTTCAGCATCACCAACTTATAGCCACGGTGAAGTTGCTTTGGACTTTTGCACTTTGTCCAACCGTGTTTAGCTTGTACTCGGGTCCACTCACATAGTTGGAGACTGTCCTGGCCTTGTCATGACCGATGCTCTTGATTTGGTCACTTTTTCAGTGGGCTCACCATTCGGCACCTCAGACCACTCTCACCTTGCTTTGTAGTTTAAACGGATACAGAATGTGTCTATGGCCGAGATCAGGAAGGTGTATGTCAAGGCTAATTTGGATGCTATTGCTGCAGCAAAGTAGCTTCCAATCGTCGCATTTATCCGATAGCGACAAAGTGGACCATTGTTGTACGATTATGGGACAAACCAGTATTGATGATTAGTTCCGGTGGGCCCAATAAGCTAAACAAGCAGCTTTACAGGCCTGATGGCGTTCACGTGGTAGTGCATTGTGGCGGACGTACGTTGTACGTGGAGCCGAGGCTAAATGTGTGTACAAGACAGCCCAAAATCACCAGACGCAACGCTCCAGGGAGTCTCTAATGAGGATAAATAATCAACATCGCTGTTGGAGCGAAGTGAAAAGTTGTCATCGGTGCTGAGCCTTCTGTACTGCCCCTTGTGGGTGGCGGTATGACTGTCGATACCTTTTCTAAGGCGGAGCTTCTTTCGGCTGACTCCGATATTAAGCAATGCAGAGATGTGCTGTCGTTACCGTTGGGATATCACTCTAGGCCTGGTTTGATTTCGTTGGTGTTTAGATTCAGCACTATGCGAGCGTTCGTGATGGACCTTTATCTATACGATAGATTGGACCATGTCGGCATTTTCCTTGTATTTCATAGGAAACTTACTGGCTCCAAAGCTCAGTGTAAATTTCAGGTAGCTGATTCGGTTGAGAAGTTTCCTCGTTGTTGGTGTTCTGGACATATTAAATATACCCATTTCTAAAGGCCCTGTTTCACCAATTGTAGGCAATTACCGACCTACATCTTTGACACCAACTTTGTCAAAAGTACTTGAAAAATTGGTAGTATGCAAATTGATGCGCTTTACAGAAACGACTAGGCTGTTACTATTGGGTCAGTTTGCGCGCACAGCAGGAATGTGCGTTACTCTAAGGCTCTATTGTCTGTGTCACACTTAGTCCAATCGGTTGAACTGCCGTTTTGAAGCGCGCTTTCTTCACTTGGACTTTAGTGCTGCGTTTGATAGTCTACCAAAGAGACCGACTATATGAATTTGACTAATTTTATGCGAGTGATAGTGTGTGGTCAGTCATTTGCGATTTTATATCTGAACGTACGCAACGCGTGTCAGTCACAGTAAAGGTAGTAGCGGAATACAATAGTATTCCGTGCGAGCTCCATGACAGCTCCATGACAGCACCACAGCCCCACACATCACGTCAGTAGCCACATCCTCGGCTGGAACCGCGCCAATAGCAGCAGGGAACGCATTCATGACGTAGCAAGAAAATTATGGTCTTCACGAAACCTAATGAAAATTAATACATATGCATAAAATGTATGCGATAGTTTCATAGATATTAAAGAAGAAAAAACGGATCAGTGTTAATGTATAACCCATAAACAAAGCTTATACGTTGAGTAGGAATGATATAAATTATGTACTGTGATAAGAAATTTAATACTACTTAATGTACCTCTCTAAGCGGTTTATATTTTCACGTGCGCAAATTACCTCTAATAAACAAGGGAAAAAAGGTTTTACTGCTTTATAAGTTGTGTTATGCTGACTTAACGTATAACTCGAGGATTGCCTGTGTTTTTACAAAGAGTGAAAGACAAACTCTGCTTCTCACTTTAGTCCTAGAAGTCCTAGAATCTTTGGGATATCATCCAAGTTTGTCGGACACGGCCAATAAAAATAATCATTAGGAGCAGAAGCTCACAGAACTCACAGTAATGGGCTCGGAGCTACGAACTTTAGAGCGTCGCACTGCGTGACACTTAACCTCTTCTTTCTTTATCTCTGCAGACACGAGACGTCGAGCTCCCATAGCTCGTCAACATAACACTCTTCACTTCCATGGGATCTGTGAAGCCCTCAACAGTGTAAATTTTAACTTGGAGGGTCACACTGGATGCCATTTTTATTGGAGGAAATGCTAGTGTAATAAAAAATTTAAGATACTTTTCAATACCTCTTGCATCTTAATAAACGACAAATGGAGCTATAAAAAAACACGAGCTCTTCTGAGGGAAGTCCAATTTTTTTTTAGAAAGTAAGCCACAATGGGTATCGGGTTAGTAAGTTAATGTTGTCGCTTGTCGCGATAGCGACAAGTGTTTTCCGTATATGATGTATAAAACAAAGCTTTTCTTATGAAAGGCTAAACTTTGGATCTGAGTGTCAGGTTAAACGCTGTCACTGAGAAATCTGGGACCCTGAACTGCACCTCAGTGAAAAGATGATCAGAGCATTCATCTTGAACGGTACTCCACTGCACCGTAAAAAGGAAGGCTATATACCTGCCGTATAAATTACCATATTAGTTAATCGTTGATATAACTCGAAGACATTGTTCACTGTCAAATTATTGACTTATTTGGCCATGACAAGCTAAGATGAGCTAAGTTGACAAATACACAGTATCGTCTTAAAGTTCTAGCTCAGGGTGATGTCAGGTAAATATTTCGTACCGTTGAGTGACTTCAACTTTTAGAATGCAGTAACTATGTTAACGTGACAGTCTGCGTGGCGGAAATTACGCAGACGACACATTTGCATTAGAAACTGCTAGGACAACGAAGCACAAATTGTAGAATTTGGGCGAAAGTTGGGTACGCACATCATTGTTATCACTCGCGAGCGAAGCGAAGAGCGGTGATGATGTTTTCGTTGATGATTTATGTATATAAATATCTGTCCACCCAAAAAGAGGGAGAATTAGTAATGTTCATAGTTTTTTCCAGGGAGTCAGGTGGATTGACCTAGATGCGAAAAATGTCAAAACCCTGGAGTAAGCTGGCCATAAAAAATGACGGGGCTGAAATTTGTCCCCAAGCCCGGGTGGTTGTCTTACGCAACGAGGCGTTCTAGTTTCTCTTGCTGTCGTCACAATACAAATGAACAGGTGTTTTAGAAATCAACCATGGGCCTAGATTTTTAGGAGTGTATTGTCGTCCTTCTCATGTGGAGCCGGTGGGGCTGAGGTCCACGCACGGAAAGGCTTCTTGCCCACTGTTCAACAGATAGAATATGGACTTTATAGACTGTGCGAACTATCCATCTGCTTCTTATAATTAGAGATATTAACGAGGATTCACGCTTACAACGAATTACCACTGATATACTATACTCCGTATGGAACAAAATTTTATACGAGGGATACACGCATTCCAAGAATAAATAAATTATCATTCAAGTAAAAACAATACTTCACATGTGATTCACGCATACCACGAATTAAAATTATTTACTCTCTTAATATAATAAAACGCTTCGTGTATTTATTCATTGATTTCGTATCCGCATCGTAAGCAAATAGAGAGGCGATATATAGGCTACATGGCAGATTTTGTAATTAAGTTACGTTTTCCTAGAGATCGATGATCAGGTTGCAGAAGATGGCGAAAAAGTGGGATCCTTATCCCTTTACCTGAAAACACTTCTTGGATGAAACACTTTTTGAAATCGAGAAAATATATTTATGGCGTCTTGAGTATGATTTTATAATTTTGTCTCGCAGGCCACGTTGCATAAATTCGGTAGATGATCAACGAAGTACTCACGAAGTGATGATTTTTAACGGGCAGCGGGCACATTTCTCCTAGCTTGCTGTTTTTTTTGACGGAGCAGTTTTCACTTCATTGGCCAAAATTTTAGCACTTCAATGAAGTAGATATGAAAAACAGTAGAATGACTACGGTGCGCTCACATTGCATATTAGCTGATTAGAGTTGCATTCTAGTTTTTTTTTGCCAAGTTTTACTCAAGATTATGCTTCTGCCTATTACTATGGAAGGCGCACGTTTAAGAAGAAGGAGACTGGAGGACAGGGAACGTCAAAGAAGGGCGAGACTACTGCAGTCTCAAGAACAAAGACGTGCTACCAATGGAAAGAGATGGGGGCGTCTATCCGACACAGTGTCAAGAAAAACTTAAAACAGAAAGGTTACAGAAGGGCAAAAGAGCTGCTTATAAGCGTTAGCGGGAAAATGTAGGAACCACAATTCGAAGAAGAGAGGACTTGAGGATGAGAAGGCGACAAAGGATCAATGAAGGAAATAAAGAAGCAAGTCAGAGAAGAGAAAATTCCGCACCGGTCCACATGTTATTAAAAACAAAACAAGACATAGATCCACAAATTATTAAATACAGTAAACTCTCTATATAACGGACACCTCGGGGGGAGCCTCAGAAATTTTTCGTCCGTTATAAGGAGATTGCCGGTTTATAGAGAGATCCCTTTATAACGGACGTTTCTCGCTATACACCGGAGCATTCCGTTGTATAGAGATTCGTCCGGAAGCCGACATATGTATGCCCCAAAATAACAATGTTTAAGAGTGATTCCGGAGTGCAGTAGCTACC
>LQNS02278157.1:11086858-11108876 GCA_001587735.2 Parhyale hawaiensis
TGCTCCGCAGGAGGGCCTTTTGGAGCGACCTCAATGTCAATGGCATCATCAATACGAAACATCTTCAAAAGCTGACCTTGCTGTGCAGCTTCCAGTTGCTCTCGCTAACCTACGCCTATTAATAACTCACAATGATGCAAAATCAAGGTTAGCGGAGAATGAGAAGTACACGCAAATGGAAATTCAATGCCACAGGTTGAGGGATACGAATTATTTATATGAAGGCAGCAGTCTAGCTACTTTGTAACGATGTCTTGGTATAAAATATTTGCATCGCTTTTCTTAGTGTTCTGTACCGCTACAGCTCAAATGCCTCGCTACAGATTGTTCTAGCGTCAGAGTTGTGCCTATAGCGGCGCTAGAACTAGCGCGTGCTAGTAGCGCCGCGTTTTTTTGGTAACGCAAGCACTAGCGCCGATAGGTTTGAGAATTACTAGCGGCGCTAGTAGCGCCGCTAGGTTTTTAGCCAATGTCAAGCGCTAGTTTTTGCATTATACAGTGTTGCAATTTTTTTGGTGGAAACTTCGGCTACTAGTAGAAAATATCAATATAAACATTTTTCATAAAATATTAAAAAACGTTTTTTTTTAAGGTATTGGGCTTAGAAATTTATGGAAATTCAAGATCATACGGCAGTGGCGTGTATTGAACGAAAATAACACTGAGGTGCATTTTAAAATTTTTTAAATGAGGTTTAGTGTTTGCCAGCAGATCTTATATGCATTTTACATGCTGAGTTTGGAAATGTAACTCGTTTTGTGCAATCAGGTCAGATTTCTTTGCTATTTCAGTTTTAAGAAAATAAATTGTAACCAAATATTAATACATATATTTTTCAGATACCGCATAACTAAAGGAAAATGTATAACTTATGCCAAAAATAGGACACAGCCAGAGTTCATGTGAACTTCAAGATGAAATACATCTCCTCCATTACTCGAATATCATTGAGAAAAGCGCTCACATATAGCTCTTCGGTCAAATCACCACAGTTTTCCGGAATATAGTCTAAATGCGAACCAAGGAAATGCATTTTAATAATCATGCATGCACCAAGAGCTTGGTAATTTTTCAGGAGCTAATTAATAACTTCTTCATATTGTCTATTTTGGTTGTTGCGTAATAGTTTATTACAATAGATGGATACAATAACTTGTAACTCATTGTCCTTACAATCAAACAATCGGCCCATACATTATGCCAGAGCGCCTCACTGGGAATGTTTACAGAGTCTTTCTTGAAGAAGTCCTTCCGGATTTATTGGGCGATGTGCCATCGGATATTCGTAGAAGATTTAGGTTTCAACACGATGGAGCTCCGGCACATTATGCCCTGAATGTGAGACGTTTTCTCGACCTTCAATTTCCATATCGATGTATTGGTCATAATGGTGCTGTGCCCTGGCCACCAAGATCACCTGATCTGCCTCCGCTAGCTTTTGTCTTGTGGGGGCATGGGAAAAGTCTTATTTATGACACACATGTCGAGTCGGAAGAAGATTATATCACCCGAATTGCAGTTGCTGCTTAGATCCATGGAATCTTTGACGAAGGTGTCGTGCTTCTATCAATGTTCATGGTAGACATTTTGAACAATTACTGTCATGAGATCCTTGCTAATCTATTGTTATTAAGCATTAGAACTACCCTCGTGTGTATTAATGAGCAGAGTTCACGTAGCATGTGTAGGTAACTAATAATCAGTGTTCATTATTTGCACGATTATCTCACAAACTAGGCGTTTTTCGATTTTTTATATTGATGAAAAGGTATTAATAATGATATTTTCTACTAGTAGCCGAAGTTTATACCAAGAATTTTACAACCAATTGTATACTATAGTATATTGTACATTACTTACTTCCATGTATCTTCTCGTTACATGGAATATCATTAAAACACTTCTTTGATTTTTTCTATTTACAATGCAATTAAAATTATAGTTTCTTTCTATCTTGCTCTTTATGTTTTTCCTAGAACTAAAATAAATGTCATCAGATTTTCAACTAGTAGTTGATATACATGCCGAAAACTAGCAGTAGCGCCGCTAGGTTTTGAAATGTGTAGCGCTAGCGCCGCTAGTATTTTTCAGGCCTAGCGGTAGCGCCGCTAGTTTCGTTCACTAGCGCACACAACTGTGCTTAGCGTAAAATATGAACCCATACTTCATATCTGCCAACTCTGCAAAAAACAGTGAACCAAGAAATACCTCGCGACATTGTCTTAGCATACATTTGTTTCGCATATCTTAATTTACATTTTGGAAACTCAACGAACACATCAGCGACAAGCCTTGCCTCACGCCATAGTCTTATGGTGTATATTTACTGCATACGATTTCGCTCACGGTGATATTGCCAATACATTGCAGGCATTCCAGTTACCTCCCTCATAATATTGTTTAGTTGTACACTGTACAGTAGTTGTTGAATATGTTGCTCTGCCTTCGCAGACTCGGCACATAACATATCGGAGGCACTGCTGTTATGGTGCAGTGCAGCTCAGCTTTGTCGTACGCCAGGTAACGCGCACGCATGTGCCGCATGCTTGTCGCGCAAGTTACGTGTGCAATATTTATTTCTGAAAAAACCACTCCTTTCAAACCCTGTATAGCTTTACCGGTAACAAACCTCTTGAGTTTGTTTAATTGGTGCAATCTTTTGCGAGTTCTTTACAGTGCTGCAGTTCAGTGGTGAAATTAAAATTTTCCATTGCATATCTGCGCTCGATAACTATGCGAGAAAAATCCCCCACTCCTGCGCATGTTTCACAGTAATGACGTTTAGAAATTCTTACGAGCTGCTTGTTTTCGTACTCTGTCGAAACGATTCTAAAATATTTTTTATAGTACAAAATGTGATTGTCAGTAGTTTGATTGAGGATTTCTGTGTTAACTTCTCTTTGAGGTCGAGCGTGTGCAGCCTAGGAAACACTTATCAGCACGTGGAAACTGCAATTTCAATTAAGTAGGTGTAATTGCCCTTAAAATGATGGCGTTACAGAAAATTTGTACCCGTAGCGGAAAGAAAAATGGAAAAATTGCGGTGTGCCTTGAGGTGAGACTGATAGCCGTGCTAATTACATGTATACTAGCTGGAACGACCAGCTTGCAAAAGCTAAGATTTTTGCGTGTCTGAGCCTTAAACTGAGGGAGTATTGGCAATTTCTCAGCTCTCAAAAGGAGCTGATCAGACGCTTTTTTTCTGACGCCAAGTGCAGTGCTGATAGCGAAGTTTCCGCAATCATTTTCGTTGTAAACTACATGTACATCTCGTTTTCGTTATATGCGAAGGTTACGGTAAAAAAAAATCGCATAATGTGAATTTTTGTCTGTCGAATCTATCTACAATACATGAAGGGGTTTCGTTCCATGACCCTTTTTTCTTACCCCATTAACCCTTTAAAGCTTTAATTTTTTTTCTAGATCTTGCAGTTTGGTAAGACTAAGAAACAAAACCTAGGAACTGCTTCACGTATATGTTTGGGCCAGAGCTTTAAAGTGTTCTTCATAAAATGCTACATTAAAGCTCAGCTCAAGCTCAACAGTAAGGGTATATTGCTTTAATTTATACAAAACACTTTAAATAAGAAGAAAATTATCAAAACACTGTAATGCGACACTGCCTCCATGCTCACTCGCAAATCGCATAAAAGCGAATTTTCTCGCGTGAAGAGAATCATGGATATAAATGTCTAAATCTAGTAATTTATTCATTGTCCAACATTTAGGCAGATCCATTAGAACAGTTTATCACTTGCAAAACTCACACATTCAGCTCTCCGTCTCTATACTGAACCAAACAACTCTCCTTTTAACAAGAAAGACTTCTCCATCATCGCTTATTCCAACCCAGTAGAACTCACAACGTTGGGACCACTCTACATCCATAAAACTAAACCTAGCCTCAACATAATGACTACAGCTGTACCTCTCAAACCATCCACAACTGACGTTTTTTCCTCCAACTGTACAGTGTACATTCGGTAACATTCCCTCCACCAAAGCGGTGTCCAAATCGTCTGACTATACAAACACTGACATTAAGACCTCCCAAGCTTACCCCTGTTATTCGCCTGTAGCACCTCCCCCTGGATAACGCCTCGCTCCCCAGACAGCATATTAAGTAGTATATATCATGGCGCACAGGGTTAGGCTAGTTAGGTTTGCCCATTCTATGTCATGGGTAGCCGGCTAGCCGCTCTTTCAAGAGGTAATCGTAAGTCGTCTTAGCTTCTTGGACATCTCTAATGCGGGCCCATGCACTTTGCTGCCTTCCATTTTCATACTTCTCCCATGATAGTTTCTGCTGTTATGTCTCTTCTTTCCCGACTCTCTATTCCCAGGTGCGTTGATCCTGTGTGGGACCTCTCACGTGCAAGGGTTCCACCAGGGCCCCGCAGTACCGCTAAGAAATGAAGCCAGTCTATGTCTTGTATGGTGCAAGCACTCTTCTATTGGAGGTGGGAGTAGACAGCAACAGTGCGGTAGCTGGGGTTGGGGTCACTGCGGGACATCTCTGTGAAAGACTGTGAGTCTGTGAGTGTGATGATCTGTCAGTTCCCAAAGAATCGCTAATGATGGTGGGTGTGTGAATGCATACTCCCACCCAGCCGTCTTGTCCAGTCCTTGCAGCAGGGTTGCCAACTGGCATATTCCACTCCCCAATCTGGTTATTTTTGGCAGTGAAAAGTCAATTTGGCGATGGAAAATTACAAGTTGGCGTTAAAAACAATGGAATTTGTGAGTGGAAGCTATTTTTGGTTTGACATTTAACTCCCAATGAGAAAATTCACTTATTCCATCTAACCAATTTCACCATCCGATATGCGACTTTTTGGACCTTGTGGCCATGAAATATTCCATTTAGCCATGTTTTCCAAAACGGAGCGTTGATGCTTCAACTTAATGCGTATTATCGAAGATCGAACGAGTCTTGTTCAATCTTCGATCAATCGTGTTTGTAATAAGCAACGGTTGCCGTGCAGCCTCATAGCGTGGACCCACTATTGCAAAAATTGCTCAGTTACTCAACTTTTCGCTTCGGCCGTCATGTAGTCGTGACTGATACTTATGGCGCATGAATGTCATGCTAAAACTATGCGTTATGCATTTGTAAACTAACTCAGAAGTAGGAGGTATTCTCAAAACTTGACCATTGCTGCTTGCTTCAAGGTCTAAATTGCAAGAAACGACTTTCAATTTAGATATTATTTTTAGTGGCATTGCATTTTCCAGGTCGAAGCTTTGTGCGCTGCAACGAAATCTGATAAAAAAATTGCTTGGCTGTGCAAATTTTGCGTACGTGTGCACTCGCCCTTAATATGAAGATTGCTGAAAAGTTGGATAGGGACAACGTTCGTGACTTTTTGGCATTAAAGCGCTAGATTTGGCAGTAAAATTTGAGCAATTTGGCAACAGCACGCTCATAGAATCTAACATCCCTGCATTGCAGTGCTTATGGATGCTGTCAACGGTCAGATGAAGATAAAACTGTTAGCATAATTTGGCACTACAGTTTCTTTGGTCGAATTTTAATTACAGAATAAACCTATTGGGAGACAATTTTAGATTATTCCTAATGGTCACAGAGATGAAAAAAAGTTACTAGTACAGTATAAACAACTATCCTATCGAGACTAGTAGTTTTGCCGTTATTATAAGAGAGTTTTCTCCATGGGAAGTATTAAACGATCTTTAGGTGCTGATTACACCTGTTCCGGACATAGACACTTTAGACAGGTAACTATATTTTTATTAATAATTTGTTAAGTCATTAATAATCCAGGTGTGACACTAAACTCTCAAAATATTTTATACCTACTACTCAAGATATTTTCAGCCATAATCATGGTTAGTGATATTTATTTGTCGAGTGTTAAAACAAATTGCTTAAATTCACGCCAAAATAGTTTTACAATAGCTCACCATTCATTTATTCACGGAAATTTGCTTAATAGTTACCTCCGGCAAGGAAGTTACGTTATCCTCGAGTTTGTCTGTCTTTTTGTCTGTTATTCTGTCTGTCACCATGATAACTCAAAAAAATATGAATAGGTTTCTAAGATTTCCATAGTGGTTGTTAGTAATGTTAAAAGTAATAAATGATTAAATTTTGGTGGTGATAGGTTGGTCCGTTTGTGAGTTTGACTAATGTTGGTCAGAATGCTTGTTGGCAGCATAAGCCAAAGGGTTATGAAAGGATCTTCAAAAAATGTAATGAAGCTCTTAACACTATTGAAGGGTACAAATGATTAGATTTCGGTGTTGAAAGAAAGAAAATCATGGTCTCAGAACCACTTCGAATTTTTCGTAACCGTTGCCTTGCTTCGCAGAGGTATGCGCTCTCAGAGTGCTCTAGTGTCACATGCAACATATATGGTGTGAAGGCATCATGGTACCATACATATATATAAAATTTGCTAGGCTTCATATTGTAGACAGTAAAGTGAAACCACAGAAGCTTTATTAGGTATTTGGTAACTAAACCACGAAGCTACATTCTGTCCGTGCCGTTTCTGCAGAAAATCATTTTCTGTGACTAATGCGCTGCACTAAAAGAAAACTTTTTGTTTAGGAAGAAAGAGAGCAAGTGCTAGCTACGTGGTTCCTCTCTTTGACAAAAACGCTTATAATTACTTATACCTTCAATGGATTTTAGAACAAACTAATATGCCTATATCAGTATTTTTGCGCAGAATGCGTTAAGTAAATTGAATTATTTCAGCAGTCGTTAAATTATGCCTAATCGCTCCGTATATTGAGTATATCGAGGGAAACTGGAAAAAACTGAATTATGGTCGTATGTTTTCCCTAATTTTCACCGTACCGACGCATGTTGTCTCTGGAGGTGGAGACAGATTACAGTGGTGAAACTGGCTTTCCTCGCCTGACTAGGAGTGCAGCGTTTGGCCGTCTCCTCTTTTATTATACCTCCATGGGTTTCATGCTCCTCTCGTCAAACTATACCTGTGTCTCTTCCTTTTCCCCTCTTAAAACGGTTAATATGTGCTGGATTTGGGATGTTTAACTAATTTTTATAGCATATTAATCATGGCGTATGTGTATCCATATTTCGGAGAAACGGCAGCTAGCGAGCGCTTGTGCTTTCAATACATCGGGTCGATTTGTTTTTGTTCTGACTTCCGAAGTCGGTAGCATGCAATGAACTTACCTGAGCCTCATCGATCGAATCACGTAAAAACGTATCTTTTGTCTCACGAACTATACTTTTACTCTTATGCTAACAGTCTTTATTTGGTTCTTCTTCGTCTTCCCCGGCTTGCTGTTCCCATGCCAGGTGCTTCTCTAATCGTAGCTCTTTATTTTTGCTTGATATATCGCGAGCTGCTTTTCGTCTTTTCTCTGCACTGCCATTGGTGCTGAGGAAGCCTGTGCTCGGAATATAACTATTACTAACTTATTTTTTGCAGTTGAATGAAACTTCGCTCAACACTTTTATAAGTGCAGGGACCTGAACGATTCGTTCTGTAAAGCTCTACGTCTGCTTTTTCAAACAGAAATTTTGGCAGTCTTTGTTACAGCAAAACGGCCGCCTGCCGGAAGCCGAGGACCTTAATTAGCTCATGTATGCCTACCTTTGGGTCAACAAGGTACACTTGAGTTGGCATGTGAAGGAGTATGCATCATTCAGCAGTTATAGCTTCAAGAAATGTTTATCCCGTCACAGAATATTGATGTTGTTTGCGTGTGAAACTGCTGATAAAGTTTCTTTTTACTTAGCCCTCTAAGGATTAAAACAACTCGTCAGTTTCACATGTGCAGATAGCATTGTTTGAATTGGTGTTTGCGAAATACGCAAGTCCTTATAGGATTCAGTCGAATACTGTACAGTATAATATTATACGCCTAGGTAGTGCTTATTCATCGTCTCCCAGGAGGCCTCGGATGGTTATGAGACACGGGGGTAGAGTTGGCCATGAGGTTAAGCAGGACCGCCACTTCAAGTTGGGGCTCAGAGTGGAGGTTCACCTACGGGACTGAATATAGCCACAGGGACTGGGGTTGAGCTACAGGGTGAGGTTGAGCCACAGGGTGAGGTTGAGACACATCATAAAGTGTGCCCGCTGGGTGGGGGTTGGGTCACAGGGCTAGGTCACTTAGGTTCATCCATCCTATGTTCATGGGAATTACACTCCAAGTGAGATCACACATGTTACCTTAGCCTTAGGACTTTGGTTATCTGTATTTTCGTGGCTACATTGCTGTATGCATTCCGTCTGCTCACTTCTCTTATCAATTGTTATTGGTGCTCTTCCTTTTTTGCCAACTTATTGTTCTCTTGCTCTGTATGTCATATACGATTTCCCTATTTTCGTTGTGTCTAGGGAGGATTAAATTCTCGTAGGCTCCTAGCTAACAGTTATGCATCTTAAGGGACTGAAAGCACTTGCAATATTCCCTAACATTCCAACGGCAATTCATAAGCGACAGCACCTGAGAAATAATTCGTTATGACATCAACTTCAACGCGTTTCAGGTAATACAGGACAGGGCTAACTTATCAATAGAATATGCAGTATAGGTGTCTACTGGAATTTGCAAAAGTCCTTTTACACTTCATTTTACATGTTTTTTGATTAGCTTTGTGTGACAAAGTTTATTCTCTGTGAGCTAATTGAAAATTTGTTCTTTACAGGAAACTTTTATTTGCAATAAATAGTGATTAGCTGCATGTCCTCCGCAATGGAAGCATTGACAATTGAGATATCTGCATTCCTTTGCGCAGTCCGCAGCAAGTCGGACATCGAAGGCCTCACAAAGGCCCAACTACTACGGACGCGGGGTATTTAGTTCTAGACGCGCAATGAGCCTCTGAGACGTTCTGGTCGAAGCTAACACTCTGTGAACGGTCATCCGTTTGACCTTCAGTCTCATGGTATGCCGGGCCCGTTGTGGCCCGGCGTGGAGAAGAGCGGATGCCTCAACTTTATTTGCTTCCATTGCGGTTAAGATGCACCTCGGCATTATTTAGTACTGATGACTATTGAGTGAAAGGATAAATTTTAAGTTTGCTTGAAGAAAAATTAATTTTACTTTTTAAAGCTGTTCACAAACATCTAAAATGAAGTGCGGCAGGAATAGACACAACCCGATATTTAACTTGGCGTGCCAAACTGGATGTAGTTTATTCCTATTATGGTATGACCATGAGTATTACCATCAAGTTGAAACGAAAGTTCTAACAGTCTTATAATTTCAATTTTTAGCGTATTGCCGATCAAATTCTAGCTACGACTATGATGTAGGATAGACCATTGTATGCCAGTATAACTGTGTGATAGCAGCATGGATCTGACGCTACATGTAAAAATAAAAATAAAAATATACGAGTAGCATTTTCTGGCACGATAAAATAGCCGCGCACGGATGAAAATTTCAAAAATTCATTTTTTTCCCACCAATTCCTAAAAGACTCGTACTATTCCAGCATGCTATAAGCCCTACATCATCTTATGACTTCAATGAATTCGAAGTCGACTGCCATTTTCGCATGCACGTTCAAGCGCTCACGTGTAACAGAAAAATGAACAGTAAATAAACTGCGCTATCGGTCCATAGCAATACAAATTTCAGGTATGGAGGGCTTTGGAGGCCAAAGGTTCTTCGAAAGACTTGAATAAGAAAACCGAAAAAGATGAATGCATGCATGGTCGCTTCAAAATGTCTATTATAACCGGGATAATGGCAGAGTAAGCAACCATTCAAAAAGCTGCCAGAACTTTGCTGATGCATCATACGAAGCAAATTAATATAATACGGGCGATCTCCTCTTGCAGGGCCGTGGGCTACATGCAGTGCAGATCCTGCAACGCTGGGACAGCATAGGACTGGGTGATCAACGATCCTGCGAGCTGGTCGGTGAGTAGCAGTTAGATTGGTGGTGCTAATGTAAACTCTGACTGGTGTACCCTGTATTTATTATTTCATTTCACCCAACTGGTACCTGCTGTAAGCTTCAATAAGTTACCAAATTTGCCATTGGTACCAAAGTTTACCATTGGTACCAAAGTTTACCATTGGTACCTAAGTTTGCCATTGGTACCTAAGTTTGCCATTGGTACCTAAGTTTGCCATTGGTACCTATGTTTGCCATTGGTACCTAAGTTTGCCATTGGTACCTAAGTTTGCCATTGGTCATCCCGTACACGGGGTTTCCATTTCTTCGTCCTCTTTTGAAGCACCGCCGCGTGTAAATGACGAAGGCAGCGTAAGCCTCAAAAGTCTTACTTGATAGCTCTCCCTATATTTGCGAAAATGAAATCTTCTGTGACTGTGAACCTACAAATGAAATAGTATTGCCATCCAACTGCCCTGACTCGGCCTTTTCCGCGGTGGTTCTCACAGATACTTTGGCCTCACCCAGGCCTGCGGTACATCTTTAGTGCGCAAGTTGCTTCTGTTCATTTTCATGTTCTTAATTATGACACTCTGTTCTCTTCTTCTCTGCTTTCCCGGCACACAGCAGCCATGTGCGGCCACTGATTGGTGTGGGAACACCTCTGTGCATAAGTTTCTCGTTTCTATCTTCATACCACTTGTTACAGCAGATTGCAGGTGGAAAGGAGAATTAAAATAGCACTAGGATGATAAAATTACTCGCTGAGCCTGTGAAACTTTCCTGCTTGGGCATCGTACTAACTTGTAAGTGACTCTTGGGACTCGACACATGGTAAATNCGTTTCCTTCCCCTGTGCGGCGCGGCTGAGCGAAAGCGTTCAGCCGCGCCCGGGGGTTGGAGATGCTCAACTTGCGCCTTTTTCCTGTCAGTAGCGCACTGACCACTTTGAGACCTGCCGGCAGAAAATCCGAGACAAAAATCATTGACAACTTGAAACGCGCCCTAGCCGGCGCACGAGCCTGTGGTTAAACACGGGAATAGTTCGGCGCGATATAGGCAGTGTGCCACTGAAGCGCTAGTAAAAACTTCTACTACTTTTACTAGCTAAGACTATTATGTATGACAGACCATTATATGCCGGTATAACTGTGATTGCAGCATGGATCTGACACTACGTGTAAAAATATAAATAAAAATATACGAGTAGCATTTTCTGGCACTAGAAAGTAGCCTCGCACGGATGAAAACTTCAAAAATGCTATTTTTCCCACCAATTCCTAAAAGACTCGTACTATTCCGGCATGCTATAAGCCCTACTTCATCTTATGACTCCAATGAATTCGAAGTCGATTGCCATTTTCGCTTGCACGTCCAAGCACTCACGTGTAACAGAAAATTGAACAGTAAATAAACTGCGGTTTCGGTCCATAGCAATACAAATTTCAGGTATGGAAGGCTTTGGTGGCCCAAGGGTCTTCGAAAGACTTGAATAAGGAAAACCGAGAAAGATGAATGCATGCATGGTCGCTTCAAAATGTCCATTATAACCCGGGATAACGGCAGAGGAAGCGACCATTCAAAAAGCTGCCAGAACTTTGCTGATGCATCATACGAAGCAAATTAATATAATGCGGGCGATCTCTTCTTGCAGGGCCGCGAGCTACATGCGGTACAGGTCCTGCAACGCTGGGACCACATAGGACTGGGTGATCAACGATCCTGCGAGCTGGTCGGTGAGTAGCAGTTAGATTCGTGGTGCTTTGTAAACTCTCACTGGTGTACCCCTTATTTATTATTTCATTTCACCCAGCTGCTTCCTGCTGTAAACTTCAATAGGTTACAAAATTTGCCATTGGTACCAAAGTTTACCATTGGTACCTATGTTTGCCATTGGTACCTATGTTTGCCATTGGTACCTATGTTTGCCATTGGTACCTAAGTTTGCCATTGGTGCCTAAGTTTGCCATTGGTCATCCCGTACACGGGGTTGCGATTTCTTCGTCCTCATTTGAAGCACCGCCGCATGTAGATGACGAGGGCAGCGTAAGCCTCAAAAGTCTTACTCGATAGCTCTCCCTATACTTGCGAAAATGAAATTTTCTGTGACTGTGAACCTACAAATGAAATAGTATTGCCATCCAACTGCCCTGACTCCGCCTTTTCCGCGGTGGTTCTCACAGATACTTTGGCCTCACCCAGGCCTGCGGTACATCTTAAGTGCGCAGTTGCTTCTATTCATTTTCATGTTCTTAATTATGACATTCTGTCCTCTTCTTCTCTGCTTTCCCGGCACACAGCAGCCATGTGCGGCCATTGATTGGTGTGGGAACGCCTCTGTGCATAAGTTTCTCGTTTCTATCTTCATACCACTTGTGACAGCAGATGCGTCCACCTTTCCTCTTAATTTTATCGTGATCCTACTATTTTAATGAGCGACTCGGACACTTTGAAAGGACGAACCCGTAGCATGATTGAACATTCACTGAGAACCCTGAGCTGTGTACCATTTAAAGAAGCTAAAGTAAGACAAAGATTCATTTTAATTCAATTGACAAAATATATGTGCTAGTGCATAAACCTTTTACTACTACTGCCGGTAGTGTGTTACGCGCAGCTCTAGGAGACAAACAGCTGAGCCCCGTCATTTCGAGCAGTACCGCTGTACGGCAGAAATGGCTATACAAACACCTGAATAAACATTACCATTCCCAATTTAAACGGTGACTAAATACTATCTGAAGGCGTTTTTTGATGATGCTTAGCTTTCAAACAGAGTATGACGAATGGCGGTCGGGGAGGTTTTTCTAAGATGAATTTTTATGTATTTATTTATTTATTAATTTATTTATTTTTCATTTATATCTACAGTGTTCCCTCTCTGTATAGCGGCTTAACTGCATCTCGGGTTTTTGAAGAGCTGCAAAGGTCCCATTCTCTAGTCAGCAAACCTCACCATCGACATTTTTGTCACACTGCAGCTACCAATACGTATACATTTCACCTCGTTTAATTACCGCGATAAACAAGACATCACTGTATTTACGAGGCTACCTGGAAAGTTTTTCTGAATATTGTAGATTTTAATTACGTAATTAAATTGGGATGGCAAGAGCAATTAGCTTCCGAGTTGGGTGCTAATTTGATTTTTAAATAAAGTTATAGTATGAAATTTTCATGTAGAGTATTTAGTTGACAGAGCCTTACTTGTAGCTTTTTCATTTTTGCAGATAATAAAACAGTAAAATTCGATCATATATACTTCATCCTTGTTGATTTATCTTGAAAGCCATTCACCAAAATTTATATCATGCTTCTTTTATCTCCACGACCTTACGAAATAGCGCTACACATCAAATCTGCTGCACGCAAAAAAGTAGGTTCTCTACCATAAGACACACCTGGTTTCTTATCCCTAAAGACGTAATATTTTAGCTACAAAGCAATAACGATTAATCACAAACGACACTGTTATTCATCACAACGCTCTTGTCCATCTGTTGTTAATCACAAACGACAATGTGCAATTCAAACGACAAGGTAGTTTACAGTTAACTAATTTTGCTTAATGGCGAACAGCCATTTTTCTGTGTGTAACAAACCAATAAGCGTGAAAACTATACTCTTCACAGTTTCTTTTGTTATTAGTTCCTTGTTCACCACTCAGGGGGCATAGGATGGGCCATAGGCCGTAGGTTTAGGTTCCTCATCCTACATATGTTCTGGAGAGCAGCGATCCCTGGGGGACCCTGTAGGCTGTAAGTAGCTAGGCCTTTGGGACGTCTGTCTTTCGTCCCATTTTGTTTCCTTCTGTTTGCATACTCATATTGACGATGATGCATTGTTCTGTTCTTCCTCTTCTTCCACGTTCGTGCTTGGGTTCCACGTTGCTCCTGACATACTACATTAGATTAGATAGGCGGCAGTAGACGAACCAAGAGGCGGTAAGGGTTTCTCTGTAACCCTGATTGTGGGGCCGGAGAAACTCGATAACGGTAATACAATCATCCTATATCTCCTAACCCGAAACGAGAGGAGAAAAAACGGAAGACGAAAGAGAAAGAAGAGAAAGAGAAAATAAAAAATAAAAAAAAACAGAGGGGGAGAAGAATCTTCGCCATGAATGCCCCCAAGCATGATCGATGGCCGCTGATATACAGAGCTTAAATATATAGATGGAGTGGAAGTGAGAACAACTCAGCATAAAATGGCCTGGGAAGCTTTGGTCGTTAAATGCTTGTGACTCGTGGAGGGGGAGTTCTTAGCTGAGGAGGATATGTCTCCCAGTGCATGTCAAGACGTTTTTTAAACGAGTTGACCGACTCCGCAGAAACAACATCGGAAGATAGTCTATTCCAAATGCTGACTATGAAAGAGGGAAAGAACTGCTGACTTAAGGTTGTTCTTCGAGCTTTATGCTTGAATTTTTGACCGTTGTTTCGCAAGCGATCATTAAGGTCTCTTTCAAAGAGTCCCGATATAGGTACGTCGTTGAAGCCATTCAAGTACTTGAATGTTTCTATTAGTTGTCCCCAGTTCTTTTAGGCGACGTTCATATGACTTGTTTCTCAGCTGAGGTATCAATTTCGTTGCTCTGCATTGGACTCTTTCCATATTATCGATATCTTTACAGAGATGCGGCGACCAGAATTGAACAGCAAATTTTAAGTGTGGCTTCACTAATGTTCCTTCCTATTTCGTAACTTGCCCAAAAAACTATCATAACAAGATAATAATTTCCTCGTTCACCTAATTTTTTTTTAATAATAGCTTTTTCTTGCTAGCTGCTTCTGTTCCCGAGCAACTTGTCAACTGTATGCGCACATTAGCCTAAAGAGCTTGTTTATTAAAGCGGAAAATCGCTTCCGTTAAATATCAATCTTCTAAAGGACAGCGGCGCAAATGGGTTAATTTTATCACGTGACTGACCGATGGTTTTTGGCAATTGAGGTTTAACCTCGCCAATGTAATTTTTCATATCTTCGTACGTCATTACGACGCAATGGAACATGCATGGTTGTTTGATGTAAAGGTCAGGTCGTTACCAGCTTAACTTATTTTGCGGCTGAGAATAGAAATGGGATCTCTAAACCGTTTTGAGGATGAAAAGATATAAATGCTGATGAACCATATAATATCCATTTGCCTCATCAAGAAACGTTGCTTGCCGGAGAGGCCTCAAGAGTGGGAAGACGTTCATTTTATAGCAGTTATGACATCAAACGCTCTTCATGAGGCCAATTGTGGCGAACATCTTTCAAAGGTCGTTCAGCGCCTCAAAGGCAACATTTCGGTCAAAAATATCTAATTGCAATTCATTAGAGACGAGGCAGAGGCATTCCTCTGCTGGCCGGAATGTGCCTGCGCTGAACTGGCAATTCCAGAGCAGGTCCCCGGCTGCTCTGCGGCCGTCGCTCTGCTTTGATCCGCTCTGTGCCCGTAATCGGAGCAATTCTCAACTTATTGTTTAACTCCGCCAAAATTTGATTGAATTCCGTTCCTTCCTTCCTTCGTTCTGTGCGTGTGTCGAGAGGAGCCAGCGGTTTCGCAGGAGATAGCGGAACCGCGACTTACTTCCGTGATGTGCTGTTACGTCCCTTGCGTTTGGTCGGCGGACCTTCACGAATTACCTACACGCTATACAGTCGCTTGCTCAGGGTCGGCCAGTTTACCCCGGTTATTTACTACACCTTCGTCTTACGACAAATTAATGCTGCTATTCGCACAGCAAAATTAACCATACAAAGTTGTTTGTGTAAAAGGATGGGCTTAAAAAAATTGACCTTCGATGTCGTAAGATCTGGCAGTGTTAAGGACCTATGTGGGATCTTCAAAATGTATCATTATAGTAACGATGGGCAATGGGAGCATTACTGCAGTGCACCCAGTGTTGGAGTGTTGGGATAAATTGGATGAGGAAATTAATAAATAAACGATGTATTATTTCATCAATCCCCGAAGAAGCATCTAGATATTAGATTTTATTGTATCTCTATTTATTTTGCTGTTAAATTACCTCTAATTAATTTTTAAAGATTATTATTGGTTTTTGTAGTAGATCCAGCATAATTTCGTCAGTGGCAACTGATGACATTATATTAAGCTTCGCACATCCTATGTTATGGGGAGCAGCGTCGACAGGGGACCCCATAGGGTACCTTAGCCTTAGCTAGGCTTTCGGGAGTCTTTCTTCCGTGCTCACTTTGCTTCATTCCAGTTTCGTTTTTCTACTGATGCTGCTTTTTTATGTTTTTCCTCTTCTTTTTCGACTTGCTGTTCCCATGCGCGTTGATCCTGTGTTTAACACCCTCGTACATGGGTAGCAAGTTTCTCTTGGCACTCTGTGGGTTTCTTCCTTTTCCTTCCTACAGTAAAGGCCTGTCTACACGTTAGTCTTTTGAACGTGTTCACTCGTCCAGTCGTCAGAATGGTTGTTAGCGTCGCTGTAAACACAACCGAATGTCCGCCGCACCAGTGTCATGAAAATGTCAGCCCTCAATCTGTTCCCCGCAGTAAGGGTCACTTGGTAAGTTACGGATATCTCGTCAGATTTACAGGGAAATGAAATGAACAGTGCTCCTTTTTTGCTGTTTCTACGAAACAACGATCCATGCAGACGACTGGATCAGTGAATGCGCTCAAAAGACTAATGTGTAGACGGGCCTTTAGGACAACTAATTTGTGCTGATGAGAGAGGAATAAACTAATCAATGTGAAAGCAGTCGTTTATGTGATAATACATCGTTGTTGATTGGTTGGTTGGTTGCTTGCTTGCTTGGTCCCTCCGTCTCGATCTGAAAGAAAAGATAGATAAAAATATCACTCGCTGATTGTCAAGGGGAAAACTTTAGAGGGAACTCGAATAACCTTGAAACACGGCATTTTCTGAAATCCACTCCACTTATTTCTTGTGAACTTGGGAGATCAAAGGCCCATTAGATGCTTCCATTTTGACAATCGGGCACCATGGTAATTGTATATTTACTACATTTCTTCTTTAACTATAGGCGCTGTTCTCGCAGTTAACCAAGTTCATATATAAAATTTATAGGAAGCTGGTTATCACCTGGCATGTTGATAACAGCTAGCTGGAACATGTGGAAATTCCGCGGAACAAAAGCAATGTTTTTCAAAACTATCATAGACCCGTCTCATCGTAACTCTCTCCTATCTAAGGGCGAGTTTACACTCCATTCATCTCAACGCGTACGCTCATTCACTATATATAGCACGAATGTGTTGCTGTACCCTAGAAGCAGTAGCAATGTGCACCGTTTTCTGAGTATTAGTACCCTCCAAATTTCGAAGAGATTTCCAGAACTTTCTTAGACACTTACAGAAGAAACTGATTTGAAATTTAACATTTTATAGCTTTTTGTGGAGTACTCCAAGTTTTGTTGACAATGACGCTACAAAACTACCGAACGAGTGGATGAGTGAATGCGTAGATATGATGGACGTGTGGACTCGGCATAATACTGAAGGAACCTGTGGAAATTCAACTGAACACAAAAATTGTTCTTCAATTATTATGATGCCCTCCGATCCGTATCATGCATACATTGGGTAAAAATGTTCCAAGTCAAGCAGTGAATCTTCTACCTAATACTTGCGAGCTTTAGTATCTTAAATTTGAACTTGACTCCTTCTCCTATTGATCCTTTCCCAGGTCGTAAGAAGGATACCTCAAAGATGCCCGAATTTCTTTCTAATACTGATGAAAACATCATGGTCGTACTAACTAATCGAGGGACAAACCGTATTATAATATACTGTAGATCAGTACTATATAATAATTCCCGTCGTGTCTCTCCAGTTAGATAGGGCAGCTTTGGTTTGCTACCATGGGAATTCCACTGGTTCACTTCGACTGAACAGCATATAGGAATTCTTATGAGCAAAGAGGCTGGCCGTAAGCTATCATACATAGAGTCTCGGTGTTGTAGTGAAGTGGATGCGGCATTGCCATGATACAATGTGCAGGTTTCACTGATCTATCTGAAAGGCCTGGCCAGACCGCAAAAGTTTCACGGGTGCAGCTAGTCTGTTGATACACCAGTAACTACGTGTGTTGGTGTGTCACGCTCTTCACTAATAGATAAAAGAAGAAAATTGGAGAATGAATTTCAAATGTGAATTAGGCAGCAATGCCTTCACGGGTCCAGCTATCTATACTATAATTTTACTTGAGTCTCCGTCTGTCCGTCCATGTGTCTGCACGTTACGCTATTCAATATTAGATAGGGGAGAATACAACTTGCAAGAAGCTCTGATTTTTACTGGAAGGAACTTCAACCTTAGTGGTCTTCGTTTCGCTTCTTGAAAGAATTTTCTGTCAGCTTCGAAGTAGACATAAGATAAGTTCACCCGTATCCTAACTACCGCTTTTCATTTTTTTCATGCTACGTTATGTTTACTTGGCTGCTGGTAGATGAGATTCTCAATAGGGTCAGATGCGTGGCTAGGATACGGTGCGGGAGAACAGAGCTGGTAGTGTTGGACATCTCGACTCTAAAATATTTTTTGAAACGACTGTGCGTGACTAAGAAAAGAAAATGACATCTTGAGAACAGAAGTTTACGCTGTTTTGACTGAAGAAATTGGCCGAGTCTGTTGTACTTTGCTGTATAGCTATCGTATCAAATAAAGCAGAAAAATGATGGGCTACTGATCAATATCCACGGGTCCCGTAGTAGTGCAAATACGAAATTTACCGGTAATACCAGGATATTAAGAGAGGTTAGACGTGGTGTAAGGAAGACAGGCTGGACTGCGTAACGTTGGACAAGGTTAATCGGCGGATATTAAGTTCAGACGGGGTGGGTTAAGTCAGCAGCGCTACTTCAGATGAAACTAAGGTAAGTGAAAACCTTCATTAACCGTGAAATTTCCTCTGGTCCCGCTACCGTCGTATTTCCATGTCTATCAAGACACAAGTGCGAATTTTGCACTGGCAGAATAAATCCAAGAGTCACTGGTGCAATCAGAAAGCTAGGAAAGATTAGACGAGATGAAAGGTAGACGAACTGAGTAAAGTTCGACATGATTAAGCGGGCATTAGTTCAGACGGGGCTGGATTAAGTTAGAAGCGCTGCGTCAGATTAAGCTAAGGTAAGTGAAAACATTCACTAATCGTGGAACACCCATGGGTCCCGATAGTCTACATCATATGATAATTGTACTTGTTCCTTTCTACGTTCCTTCCTTAGTTAGTACGACCGTTACGCTTTCACAATTAGATAGGAGGAAATTGAGGTATTCTCGACGTCATTTCAATAGGGTAGAACCGTAGCCAAGCTTCCTTTTTATTAAGCCGCTATTGCTCGCAGGTCGTAGTTTGATTTGCTGTCGGACGATGAACTTGTTTCACACTTTTTTAACACAGTGGCGTTCGGGAAATTCCCTTGCATTTATTGTCGCTAGCGTCAAGCGTAACAAGTGACTACCTAGGAATCTAAGTGGCTCCCGTGATCGAATGAACGAACTAAAAAGCTATGTAGAATCATCGTGTTTTTAAACGGTCTGAGCTATATGTACACTATAGCTGCCTGTATCTTATCTACGGACGTATAATTGAAAGAAACCGTGCAAATTCTCCTGCGAAAATACTAATGAAATGCCTGGCTTTGTTCGATTGTTAGTTATTAGCTGCCCACATACAAAGAAATTGGGAAATGAGACAGCAATATCAAGGAAAAGTAGAGAAAAAGTGGGCAGTAAGAGAGAACCCATAGAGTTTAACAAAGCCATATACTGAGAAATTGGTCAGGTATGTGCGGTATTATTTACTGCCTATTTAACGCAAACATAAGCAACAAAAAATAGCAGACTCTGAGCGCGAATACCTTCCGCCAAGCACTGTAACGTAAATGAATAATTCAAATTGGTTCTGAAACCAGTATTTCATTTTGATCATTACGAAAATCTGGTCATTTGTGGCTCTTAACATTAATGACACTTCCTAAAGTTAGCTGAGGAACGTTCAGTCAGACCGAGTTGTGTTACACTGGAGTGTGAGCTGTGAGTATTAGATTAGATGAGTAGCGTTAGTTCAATGAAAAGTGTGAGGATGGAGGAGGAATGTTTTGTTGGGTGACGAGCGTTAAGTCAAACGAGAAGCAACATGATGGGACGATAAATGTTAGATGAAGTGTATTAAGCTACATGAGGCGTGTTTTGTTAGATGAGAAGCGTCAGTAGGCTGGGTAAAGAGCGTCTGTTTCGATGAAGGGCGTGGTCTTGAATAGAGCAGCGTTAGATGACGAGTGATTTGTTGGAGGAAGGGCGCTGGGTAGGATGAGGAGCTTTAGGTCGGATGAACAGCGTTAGATCAATTGAGAAGCTTTAGAATGAATGAAGAGCGTTATGTTGAATGATGAGTGTTTGTTTCACTGAGGTGCGATAGGTTGGGTGAGAAGCGTTTTATTGAACGAGGAGCGTTAATTTTTAAATAGGGAGCGTTACAATGTACGAGGAGAGTTAGGTTGGCTGAGGAGCGATAGATTAAACAAAGAGCGTTATATTTGATAAGCAGCGTTATGTTTATTAAGGAGCGCTAGGTTAAATGATGAGCGTAAGGTTAGACCAGAAGCGTAAAGTTGGACGAGGAGCGTTAAGTTGGATGGAGTGGCGAGTGCTGAGATAGATGAGGTGCGTTCGGTTGAAGAAGGTGCGTTAAGTTGGCTGCAAAGCGATAGCTTAAACGAGGGGTGTTATGTTGGATGAAGAGCTTTAGTTTAGTTAATAAGCATTTGGTTATGNTTTAGACGATGTATTAGGTAGACGGACGTTGTTGAGTTAGAGTTAGTCAGGGTTCAGTGATTAGCGTTACTTAGACGATGTGGGTTTCGTTTGAAGAGCTGCATTAGGCTAAAATTGATATAAATTGTATTAGCGTGGCCTAGGTCTGGCACATTTTAAAAAGTAAAAACATTCATCAACCGTGGAATTTCCACGGGTCCCGCTAGTATCTAAGTCAGTGTATGTCACGCTGTTCACTAATACCTATAGATGGAAGGAGATTTGAGATAATAATTTAGGGTTCAACGGCTGTCATCAGTCAAATAGCTTGGAAGAAAAGTCAGTGAAATTTTCAAATGTGAATCATGCAACATTGGGAAGGTGACGTATATATCTATGATACGGCGGGGATCAGCAATCAAATGCAACATGGCAAGGTCTTTCTAACAATTATTTTAAAGCGCCTGAGCCGTTCTGTGTAAACGCATTGGAAGCCGTGTCGTTGTTTCCTGCTACCGTGGGAATTGAACAATTTTTGTTAGAAGGGTCAGCTTTTGGGGATTATTATCAGCCAAGGGGTTGGTCATAAAATACCCGTCTCGTAAAGGAAGTGTGGCATTACTGTGGTAAAATATGAACCTTTCAAGGGTTCGACTGATCGGCCCTGCAAAGCCGTGAAAGTTTCACGGGTGTAGGGTGAGGACGACTACTCCCCGTATAAGGGCAACTCCCCTAGGAGGACAACTACATCTTCTTGGGAGAGGGGTAATTGTCCTTCCCTAAGGAAGACAACTACCCCATAGGACGACTACTACTCCCCTAGGTGAACTACTACTCCCTAGTCGGACAACTACCCCTTCCTTTAGGAGGACAACTACCCCCAGGATGATAATAACCTCTCCCTTCCCCCCTTTCTTAGGAGGACAACAATCCCCCAAAGAGGACAACTGCTTCCTAGGAGGACAACTGCTCCCTAGGAGGAAAACTGCTCCCTAGGAGGAAAACTGCTCCCTAGGAGGAAAACTGCTCCCTAGGAGGAAAACTACTCCCTAAGAGGACAACTACTCCCTAGAAAGAAAACTACCCCTAGGAGGACAATTACTCCTTAAGAGGACAATTACTCTTTAGGAGGACAATTACTCCTTAGGAGGACAATTACTCTTTAGGAGGACAATTACTCCTTAGGTGGACAACTACTCCTTTGGATGTCAACTACTCCTTAGGAGGACAACTACTCCTTAGGAGGACAACTACTCCTTAGGAGGACAACTACTCTTTAGGAGGACAACTACTCCTTAGGAGGACAACTACCCCTTAGGAGGACAACTACTCCTTAGGAGGACAACTACTCCTTAGGAGGACAACTACTTCCTAGGAGGACAACTACTTCCTAGGAGGACAAATACCCCTAGGAAGATAACT
>LQNS02278157.1:11111595-11134014 GCA_001587735.2 Parhyale hawaiensis
GCCCATCCTTCAGCTCCACCTAACCTAACAATGGTCTCCTGCAAAGAACACCAGACTTGTCCTATCTAATATCTGTTACAAGTGTAAACATTTCCACAAAAGCGCCCTCATTTTTCTCAGTCGAACTTGGCGTTAACCTTAAAAACTTAGACGATGGCATCGTTTTTTCTAGTGTCGAGGATGACTTCAATTCAGTTGCTAATTGGGATACGTTTGCGCGGGAAAAATTCTTCTTTGTCATCAAACAATTGCGAAACGACGGCGAGTCATTGTGATGCCGACGTAATTTATTCAGGAATGCAGCGACCATAGCGTAGTTTGGACAATGTGGCCGATGCTTTGGTAAACACCAAAGTGGAGGAATATGGTTGTGTTCGTTCCGCATCGCGTACTTTGTCTATTTCTGTTTTTGTGACTCGGCTCATGGCAACAGCGAGTGAACACATTCTTTTAAAGAAATGCTGGCTAATAAATTTAGCAAATAGAAATTGATTGCTGAAGCATAGGTCGTCAGGATCATAACCATTTTAGAATTAAATGTGTCCTTCTAACTGCACAGAAGCGATTAGTGCTGACTCCGTCCGTATTAAAAATTCTTGACGTTTTAGAGCCATACCAGTGCCGCACTAAGCCCAATTATTAACCCTCTGTGGTGATAGCGAAAGTCTCTCCATAATCACCATAGTTCACTTTTTGAGGTATTCGGTATTGGCTTAGTAAATTTTGTGGTAGAGAAATGCAACTGTGTGCGACTATTTGCTACCATTTGCTGATTGGAAAACAGCGCCTATTTTTACTTTACTTCAACCAGTGCCTCGTTTACAGATTCAGCTTAGTTGTATAACCCGGCAGTACCGCTAGGGCTTTTTTCTACATTCTTGGGATTTCATTTTGACAGTTGAATTTCAATCGAGGATTGCTTCTTGATTTCACTTTTGGTTACTCGTATTAGCTATTGAACTATACCTTCATCTTCTGACCATGTCATGCCGGGGACTCTATGCATTCGCACTCTCAACTTGATGCGAGAATACGCAGCTCACATGTCGTCCCGATACATATTGAAAGTCGGTATCATAATTATATTCGGTAGCATGTCTGCATGAGCGCTGTGCGAGCTGCACATCCTCGCAGCAAGTTGTGCGTGCGCCTGCACCGTGCAGCACCGGGCCAAGGGTCATCGGTGCTTTAGAATTGGTGGCCTTATGTGCAGCTTGGTATTCAGAGGCGCACACAAGTGGCAGATCACAAAGTGGGGGAAAATTCTTTGTCCAAAGACAGGGAAGCGTGACAGAACGAGCGTGTTGCGCGACGAAAGTTGTACCATGTAAATGGGCTACTGCAAAACGAGCATGTTGCGCGATGTCAGCTGCGCCGTATGAACGGGGCATTTGCAAAACGAATTTGTTGTGCGACAAAAAAGTTGCACAGTGTAAACGTAGGGCTTGAGCAAAATGGGTGGTGGCGCGGTAGAGATCTAGGCGTTTAGCTATACGTTCGTGGTGGAAGAGTGGCCTCATCTTGATGTGCAGCAGGAAAGAGTGATGCCTCTTTGTTACGGAAATTTTACGTTCGTCGTTTAATTAACGATTTGCGAAGCAACTTGACATCACTTACTCAGAAGAAGCTTCTATTTCAACTTACTCGTATCTTGTTATAATACACAGTGTGCTTGAATCCTTCTGTATGTAAATATATTACCTATTACAGTCATAATGAATATTGAGCAGCATTATTCCATGGCCGTGCAGAGTCCAGATGATCACAAAAAAAAAAACAATATTCTAATCGCCAGGCCAGTAAGGTGATCATGATGACGATGGTGGTGATGCAAGTTTCATCCAAGTTACTGTTTGATTCGTTCATAGTCTTCCATGGCATCTCGAAGTCAGTAGGTCAGAGAAGAGCTTGTCGAACTGAAAGCCTTAGTTTTGGGAGGCATTACAGTAGAGCGCAAGATAATCTTGGTGCACGTAACTGACTTCCAGCCCACGGTTCTCATTGTTGTATTGGAATGTCCAAAAAGTCTATTGTTTAGGTGGAAATCAAAACAACGTCATAAATTGTGAGAAATGTAATTAATCAATACAATAGTTACCATATGTTTCTAGTGCCCTTCACCGTCTTTTGGGTAGGTCTTTAATCCCCTGTTGGAAGAATTTAGGCTCTTTACTAGCGGACAACATTTCGAACAAAGTTTTCAAGTCTTCATCAGAAATAATTTTCCCATTTGATATGTTTGTTTTGAACATTCTGAGAATATCTGCGTTTTGTCTGGTCGTCAGACTGCTGTCGTGTTCGACTACAGCGTTTACTTGGTTGTTGTCAACTTCGTTTGGCCGGCCAGAGTGAGGTGTACATCTTACTGCAAAATTCCCTGATCGATATCGAGCAAACCATTTCTGGGTCACCAGTTCTGAAACTGCATTTTATCCTTACACATTGCATATCTTTCGGCACGTTTTTGTTACATTATTTCCTTTGTGTAGTCAAAAAAGCCTGAGATGCCGTTAGTGCTTCGCCTGGTCCTCCATTCCAAGGGCCCAAAAAATGCAAGCAAAAATGTTCGAACCTTATTTTTTGGCGTTGTTTTACACTCTGATGTGAAAATTATCGCTGTACCGATACAGTTTCAGAAGAAAAAGAATTCAGGAACAGTAATTAGAAGACCGAACAGTTGATACTTAGCAAAGGGACTTTTTGGTCAACCCAATATTAATGATACTGTGAGGCACGCAAGATACGTTTAAGAAGAAACAGTAGTAATAATGAGCATTCAATTAGTCTTTTGTACAGCCCGCTATAGCATAAAAAATGGGAGTTATCTGTATTGGGAACAGCGTTATGTCTCTTGCTTGCGCGGGTCTCTGCATCTACATATGCTTTTCCGGGTTAATTAAAGGTGAAGTCAGTTTGACCTCACACCTCAAGTGAGAAATTCACATGCACTAGTTCGTACTAGCTGCAGATAGATGCCCACTGGGTCTAAAAGAGTGCACGACTTCAGTTGACCATGAACTGTCAGAGCTATGGCGTCAGAAGCGGGAGATTCATGAGACAACTGCGCCCCCCTTCCTTCCCGATCATTCCTATTTCTTGTTAAGTTTAGTACTCCGGCAGTAGCTTCTAAATGCCGGGAATGCAGGCTAAGCAATCCGAGTACCCCAAGAATCCACATGTCTGGCAAAAAGTCAAGCTCTTTCGTACCAGCGTGCGTGGAGCTGGTGCTCCAACATTCTCCCATTGCGGCTTGAGAACGAACGGCGACGTCCGATGGTTGTAGTATGTCCGGGTGATGGTGCATACCCTAACGGGCTGTGCGTGTTCGTACGGATTCTTGTTAATTATTTTTTGTAGTTGCTAGGGAAAGATGATTTTCATGCTGCCCTAAAGTAGAATTGGCCGTGTTTAATTCGTTTGATATTTCTATTAAAATTGAAGAAGATAAAACAACGCCTCGTCTATAGCCAGGGTTTGCCTGGTGAACTCTGGTAAGACCCCTGGTGAAACTGTTTTACCAGGGTTTTATTAGGCCTTGGTAAAACTCCCTGGCCAACCCTGTCTATAGCAGTATCGTGAGCACGAACAATGTAAGGATTCCAGTATAATATTTTACTTTACTATTGACGGCATGTTGCAGTATGATGTGCAGCATGTTACAGCGTGTATTATGCTGCACGTCACACAGCATGTTTGATTCAGTACACAAGAAGCGAAATGAACATACGTATGGTGGACCAATGCGCTCGCCTCGTGTACTCACATGGTGTGGTGGGTGTGGAGCGATAAGCTGAAGCCTATGTGCACTGTGCAATAACGGTGCGACAGTTATATGCGTAAATATGCTAGAACAGAGTGGAGATCTCGCGGAAATCCAGTATCCTCAGTATTGCACAACATCCACGACATGGGGTCTAGAAGACATTAAGTTCCAAAGAGACATTGCTCGCGAGACACCGGCAAACGAACAGAGCCTCGGACGGTCGCCTATTGAGCACTGCTTTCGCTGCTCTGCAAGAAGCTGTAAACATGCTTATGATGTGTATTTAACCGCTAGCTAGTCCTACGGGACATCTTTCTTCTATGCCCACTTTGTTTCTTTCGAGCTTCATGCACTTACATCAGGTGCTAATGATGCTTTACTCTGCTCTTCCTTTTTTTCCCCGACTTGCTGTGCCCATGCGTGCTGATCCTGTGTGGGAACACCCTCGTGCGTGGGTTCCTCGTTTTATTTTGTCATAGGGTAACATGTTTAGTACCCGTCCACAATGCTAGTAGCCGTCCACTTGGCGTTAAAAACTTCATCTGTGAAAACTAGCAGTACTAGAGAGCTGTATAAGTGTACATAGTCATAAACTGTAGGGTACTACTTAGTCTACAGTTTAAACCTATGTACGGCTTTCTAGCACTTTTAGTTTTCACACAGGAAGTTTTGAAAGCCAAGTGGACTGCTACTAGCATGGTGGACGGGTACTAGACATGTTACCCTACTATGTATATGCCTTTTCGTTTTCCTCTCTTAGACTATAGAACTTGCAATAGTTTAGGGAGGATTACACTAACCTATGTAATAATAATAACTGCTACATAATGTGCCTTTTTATGAATCACATGGCTAGTCCAGGCTGCATATGGGAATCTAGAGGGTGACGATTAGTTTGGGTCTCGTTCATGGTTAAGAGTCGAGCACCAGAGGGGCTCAGTAGGATATATTTGTCCCCTAGCTATAGCTTTCGCGTGATTTCTTTTGTGCCCTCTTGGTTTCCTTCCTTCTTTCCTGTATCTGTTTACTAAACATATTTGTTCTGTTTTTCCTGTTTTTTCGGTCTTGTTGTACGAGGTGTTCCGTGCTTGTGCTCCCTAGTATTCTTGACATAGGGCTTACCACATGTCCCTTACATTTTCTTCTTGTAAAACACCACGTCCTGTATAAGAGAGCTTCATCTAACATATTAACTGACTAAATCATCTTCCCTGTTAACAGCACCTACTCCTCCGGAAAAAAAAAAAAAGATTTGCTTAACATAGTCCAATAAAAAAAAACCTATTTCTACCTGTTTTTGTCAGGTAGACATAGTAATTCGCTTCTCTCCAATCAATTTCATTCAATGACGCAATGTGCTCAACGTCCTTTATTCCGGGCAATTACCTACGGTAGATACTGTGTATGGGTTTTATTTTTAGCCTATCTCTAATTAGCATTTCTTTCAGCAGCTTTAATTTCAATATTCTACAGTGAAAGATCGCGCACAACTTGATACGATTGGCAACATTACGTAGCTACTGCGACCTTTTCTAACCTGATCATTTCTAATTAGCATTCCTTTAAGCAGCTTCCATTTCAATATTCCTCAAAAACCTCATAAAATTTAGAGCCGCTTCGTGCGCTGATATTTAGCGTCTTATATGGCGCCGGGCGTGGTATTTTCTAGAAAGTTTGGTGTTGGGACATAAAATGCACCTGGTGCAGCCTTGTGCCCCTGCTGCTGCCGTTGCATTACAGCCCAACTTTACTTTTATAACAATAGTCTCAAGTAAATTAACTTAAGTTCAAAGAAAGTTGGACTTTTTGCGCGGTATTTACGTGTCAGTAATTTGCTCAAGTCTGTCACCATTTGCATATAGGCGGCTTGGTGCGTCGGAGCGAGGCCGAGGAGTGGCGGAGCGAGACCCAGTTGGGGTCGTCGCTTGGAGAGTTTGTTGTTTGTGTAAAATATTGCGTGTTTAGCTCTTTACTCTAAAGCTCTGATTAAGCAAGATTATATTTATATGTGCGAATTGAAACTACTGAGCATATGGACATCACCAGTCATCTATACTTTGCTTTACAAATACTTTAAGTTGCTTATTTATTTGTAACTGGACTGATGATTGGACAGTATATGCCGAGTTATGCAAAAGTACTACTGTGCTTTGTTAATATGCGTCTCTTTTACGAGTTTGGCCGCGTGTATTGGGGCACCGTCTTGCTATAAAACGTATTTTGCAATTTTCGTTACTTTTTACTCAAGGCAAAATTTTCGCGGCTAAGCTATCGATGAAGTAGGCGGCAGACAAGCTGTAGCGCGTTTTAAACCACACAGGCTGCATCTTCTCACCGTTTCAAGGCACGACGTCAAGCATGTATTATCAAGAAGGCGTAAGAACGCAACGGACCCTTGAAACTTTTTGGCAGAAGCAAAACAACGAGATCGTTCTGCTTGTTCACGACCGGATCCAGCTAGAAAGAAATTGACCGAGTCTGTTGTACTTTATTGTAAAGCTATCGCATTAAACAAAGCAGAAAAAATAATGGGCTACTGACCAAAGTCCACCTCCTTCACTCTTGACTGCCTTGGACACAGTGACTAAACGATATTGTTTTTGCAAGCTGCATCTGTATATGAGTCGTGGATAGATTGGAATATTGTTTTCAGAGGTTTTCTAAATAGTTGATTGTCAACAACTGCAAGTCTGCCTGAATAATATCGATCAGTTAGGTCATCACTCTCCTCAACTTATCTGCGATCCTGTGGATGGTCATCCGACAGACTTTTAGCTGCTTGGCGCTGTCTGACTTGTGGCCTCGTCGGAATAGAGCAGGTATCTCAATTTTTTTTTTCTATGTGGCATGCATGCACTTTATCGCAATTTACCACTAATGATAATTGGCTCAAAAGGATGAACTTAGCGTCACGGAGAATTATTTGTACTTTTTGATGTTAAACAAGCGCGTGAAAACAAAGTGTTACAGGACTTGTGCAAGACCTAATAGTACAGCACTAGGGTAATGTCTCAATTACCGAATGCCCATCTATTACCGAATATAGGTAGGAATCTTATTGCGTTCGGTAATAGAAAGGCATTCGGTAATTGAGACATTACCCTATAGTATATAGTACGATGTGCGTAGAAACATATTTTTGATAAATGCACTGTCCAGAAAATTGTCGTGGTCTTATGACAATTTTGGCAGTCGCTTTCACAGCCATAACAAAGAGCAGCAATGGAAGAATTAAAGCTCTATGTTGCAATTTTCTGTAACCTTTACATGCTAAAAGAAACATTAGTTTGCTGCCATTCTTACTGAGCTAGGTTTTTATCGTGTGCCTAATACTATTTGTTTTGTAGGGCTGAGATTTGCAAGCCTTCATTTTTTTTCGATCTGTGGGCGTTGCATGTACACATGTTACGCTTGTTTGATTTTGTTGGATTTTGATTGGAAGTTCCCACCCATAGGCATCTGCAATACATGTGCCTATACCAGAGGATCCCAACCGGAGGTGAGAGATGACCTATATGGGAGTGCAGAATTGTCCATAAAAACAGTGAGAGACATGAATGTTTCCACCAATTTAGTGGAGTTAATATTTTTGCCGAGGGTTCGTGAATATATTAATAATTTTTTAGAGATCCTAGGCTTAGAAAAAGTTAGGAACCACTGGTCCAAACATTTGTGCGCATTTAGAAAAAGGCCAAGCATTCGTACAGTAGATGTGCGCATGTCAAAAACTTCCAGCGCGTATGTAGGCCTGCACGTTTTGATGTAAATATTCTCTCTTTTTTTCTGGAAGTAATTTGTGGCTTTTGCATGGCGGCCGTAACGAGCAACGTATAAATGCAAGCCCTCATCGACATGCTCGCGGCGGCATGGCGCTGATTGCGGAAGTAGATACCATCACTGAGTGATGCAGAGCTCGGCTGGTACAGAAATGAAGGGAACTTCCAAATTGCGCCCAGCAGTCGAGCTGCTTCCTAAAGCATCACCAGCCGCATTGACAGTGAGAACTGCATTCAAATAGAGCAAATGAGATCTAAATGAGAGCGGTGCGCTAAAAATATCTGCTCAACTGAACATCATCTTAGTTGTAACTGTTACGAAAAAGGTTGTGTTGCTCCAATGACCTAAGCTGCTCCTTAGGTTTGGTAAATATCGTGGTTTTCTACATATACTGGACTTTCAGTGCCTGCCTTTGCGATCAGTATTTACTGTAATGAGAGGCTAACGAAAATTTCATAAAATATGGTAAAGTACGAACTTAGGAAGTGCAAATACATCGACGTTTTATATCCAATGTATGGAACACATAGCTGAAGTTTCAGAGTATGTTGCAGAGCTTATCTTTTGCATGCAGGATGTCATTGACAAAACCGACCAAATATATTCCAACCCCTTTGGTTTAAGAAAAAGTTTTCAATGGTTCGCATCAGTTCCTACAATATCATTTTAGGAACGACAGGAACAGTTATAAGCAATAGGGCTAAGATCGTCCATCCTATTAAAATGTGATAACTGGAGTCATGGCCACAGTAAAGTAAGAAATTTTACGGTGCTAGCACGGTGCCGAGGTGACTCCATTCTTTAGTGCGGGTTGGCGCCCGCGAGTCGTTCATTGCCCACCTTGCTGCGCTTCCGTACAGGAGCAGTATTTCTTTTGCCCTTCCTTTTCTTTCCCAGCCCCTATTCCCATGCTGCACCGAGCTCGAGTTCCCGTTTACCTTGACATGCTGCTAGTAGTCTTGGCTCTTTTCTCTTTGCGTCACCTGTGTCCTGAGCCGGAGATTGAACCTTTCACTATTACTAACTAAATGCCACTGGTATGAAAGTTAGAGAATTAGAAAATTTTCTAGATTTACATTTAAGACGAGTACCAGATAGAATAACAATTTTGTTTTTGGTTTTAACAGTTCCTCAAAACTTTTCAACAAACTGTTCGATATCAACAATCTGCAATTGCTTTCAACAATCTGAACAAACATCAGATACAATTAAGAGCTACTTTCAACAGTCTGCAAAACGAATGAAAAATCTGCAAATAATTCAATCAAACATTGATCTGGAGGGATCCCTCTAGATCAACATCTGGCAGCATCCAAGTGGCATCATCTGGTATCATTTCATCTCTGAAGGCTACCAGCTGCAGCTTGAATTAGGAGCTGTCATGTGAAGCGGAACTTAACTCGACTACCGTAATCAGTTTATTTACGGTTTTTATATTGTCTGAATTGGTTTATATATACTCGTACAATTAGATTTAGGCACGTAGTATGCTAACTTATGTATAATATATGTATATTTGTACATATGTTATATGTTTTGCCGATTGTTGATTGAATATTTCTGATTGGTTAATGTTTTATTACTTTGTTAAAAGCAATTGCAGATATTTACATAGTTGAATGATTTTGCTGTCTAGGTTGAGTTCATTTGATGTTTGTTGAAAGCATATGCATGATTGGTGATATTAGGTTCAACTGTTGAAACCAAAGTGAAGATAGTTCAATCGCAATTGCAAAAAGGTGTAAGTTACGCATTAGGACTGTGTCGGAAAGCTCCCGATGAGCGTGTGCAGTTGGGGGCTAAGTTCATGGAACATGAATTATGTGCCTAGTAAACTGAGTGGTAGTGTATGGCATTCGGAGAAGTGAATAATTGTTATTGGTGGCCCACTTCGTTAGTTTTATTATTATGATAGGATTATCTAAAGAAAATTGTAGCATAATATACTTTTTATTACATTTCCAGCCAGTTTGTATGTAGGGATCACAAATCGTAATTTCAGCGGGGCTACATAATACAGGAAGTCCTCGTTCTAGGTCAGAGATACGAGCAGGAATCAAGTAGGACTGAACAAGGAACTGGTCTTCAACACAAGGAATTGCGGCGTGTTGCAATCAAACTGCCGGTGTCACGTGTCTTACCTCACATCCAATGCGACTCAGGTTAGGTAGCATCGACGACAACCTTAACATTTATAGTGCTATGCGCTGGGTAAAACCACATTTGTTTACAAACGTTACCTTTGCTTGCGAGCATTGTGATCAATTAATATACGAAAATGAAGAAAATATCCCATGGCTGATGTACACCGTATATTATTTGGCTAATAGGTATGTCAGTTGTGATGGTGCTGATTCTTCCATGCTCCCGGTTACTGTTGGTGTGCTTCAAGGTTCCATACTAGGTCCATTGCTCTTCCTTATTTACGTAAATGATATGCACAGATGTACGCAGGTTCTTAAATTTATTCATTTTGCCGACGACACGTCAGTCTTTATTAATGGGCATAACCTTGATCAACTGCTTGATGTACCTAATGATGAGTTGTCGAACATCGATGAGTGGCTTTCTTCAAACAGTTTATCCCTAAACATTTTCAAAACATCCTATATGTTATTTTCAAACCGACCAAATGCATCAGACAAGCGACTTACTATTAGAGGTACGTGTGTTAATAATGTAAACTCTACAAAATTTTTAGAAATAGTCATTGATGAGCAACTCAACTTTCAGTCCCACATAACTCATGTTCAAAACAAATTATCCAAGGCTTGTGGTATTGTTCGTAAACTCTGCTTTTGTGCCAGAATTTGTATTGAGAAAGGTGTACATTAGCCTGGCATATCCCCATTTGGTGTACGGCATTACTGTGTGGGGCGCGTCCTCAAAGACGGGCCTTACACATCTCTAGCGTTTGCAGAACAGATGCGTTAAGCTGGTCACCTCTTGTCGACCAATGTCGCTAGCTTATCAATAACATACTTTATTTACTGTGAATAGTGTTCGAACATACTTCATTGGAATGAAATTTTTTTGTACTATAATATGGGTCACAGTGCATTTCTTCTCGACAAATTTCATAGCTGCGAAATTGATCATTCTCATGACACAAGAGCTAAAAGAAATAAGTTGTTGAAATGCCCTCGGGTGTCTAAAGCGAAGTGCTTCGATTCTTTCCACCGTCGATCAGTTCAAGTTTGGAATTCCTTGCCTGTTGCGCTCCGTGACTTGACCAGCCTGCGGTCTTTCAAGAGGCCAATGAAGGCCTTTCTACTCAATAATCAGTGAATTAACTGATGTACACCATCATGCTTGATGTTCTACCTATGGATCTTTTGATGAAAAGTGGATGCTGAATCTTGCTTTATCTTAGTTAGGCTCGCCCATCCTGTGTTGTGGGCAGAGGCGACTCCAGGGGCTCGTGTGAGTTACCATGGCGGTTAGCTAAGCCTTCGCGATGTCCGTCTTTCGTGCGCACTTTGCTTCCATTTTCATACTGCTACTTGCCCATGCTTTATTACAAGCTTTCCCGACTTGCTGCTCCCATGCGCATTGATCATGTGTGGGAGCACCTTCCTGCATGGGTTCCCCGTTTTTGTCGTCATACTGTGAGTCCCCAGTTTCTCTCTCTGTTTATCGCCGTTGTTGTGGAAGTGGAGGCTTAGACTACTCAATGTAATAATAATCTCGCTTTCCCTTGGTTGCGGGTCACCAACGGCGTTGCAGGTTGTCAGGAGAGCTTTGGGTGGGTTCGGCCAGGTGCTGTCGCCGTGAGTTGCGGCTGGGAGGACCTCCCGGAATGACATTGTTTGACTGTTCCTACAGAGTATCATATTTTTCCTTCCCTTTATTTATTTTTTTCACTCTTTACTAACTTCTACTCTCGCGCGTCAGACTGTGAAAATCCAATGTAAAGTTGTTTTGTTCTTCTTTTCCCATTTGGTGTTCTTGGTACAGTTGATCAACTGTGAAGCGCCCTCGAGCGTACATTCTGTGATTTGCTGGCGTCGTGTGTCTTCACCTCTCTCATGAATCCTCTCGTTTTGTTTGAGAAGGGGCATGGACAAGAGTAGTTAATGGTCCATATTGCTACTTCTACTGGGGCATACGATGGGCGATACGCCGCTGAGCTGCGTTGCTTGGTTCGCCCAGCTCACGTTGTGGGGAACAGCGACCTCGGAACATCTGTCCTTTGAGCACACTTTGCTTTTTACTGTTTTCATCCTCTTGCTGATGTTACTTTTCTTTGTTGTTCTTCTTCTCTCCCTTCCTGCTGTTCCTGTGCGCGTGGTAGTGTGTCGGAGTGTCTCGGTGCATGGCTTCGGCGAGTCTCTAAACTTGTGTCTCCTATTTTTCTCTTCTTTCTCGAGCTCTCATGTCAACGGTTATACAAACGGAAGCTCAAACTAGGCCTATTCAACAGAATTACAGTCTACTATTTCCATAGTCTATAAGCTCCATGGTGTAGCTCAAAATTAATATACTGGGAATTCTTTACTTTAGACGAGCCAGTTTATTTTCTTTATTTACGGTTCGATTGTTGTGAAACTAACACAGTATACGTAAAATTGAATTTTAAGTACATTTTATTCTTGCATATTTTTTGATTTTCGCAATAGTTTTTGATAACCTAACTTACCTTAACCTATCCTATCCTAACCTATCCTAACATATCCTAGCCTACCCTAATCTACCCTGCGCTAACCTATCCTGCGCTAACCTATCCTAATCTTACGTACACTAACCAAATATAACGAAAGTGAAATTAAAAGAAATGGAATAAAATGTTCTTCAAATTCAATTTTACGTCTATTGTGCGGGTTTGATAACAATCGAACCATAAATAACGAAAATAATATGTTTGTACTGTGAAGTATACCAATAAAAACACAACACCACAGGAAATATAAGCTATACGTCCGCACTCTGCAGCGATACAGTATACACGCTTCTTATTGGCAGACACCAACGCGTCACTCTTATCGGTCAACCAACGCGTCACGCAAGTTTCCTATTGGTTTGAAAGAGTAACTCGCGTCAAGCAGGCTTGTGATTGGTAGAAATGAAAAAAGTTTAATGTCAACATTGCTTAAAAACTATTGCGAAAATCGAAAAATTTACACGAATAAAATGTCCTTTAAATTAATTTTTACGTATACTGTGCAAGTTTAAAAAAAAAAAAATCTGACTATGAATAAAGCAAATAGACTGGCTCGTCTACAGTACAGAATTGCCAATATACTTGACTACATACTTTGAAAAAAATTTTGCTGATAAGTGTGTGTACATTAGTTGTATTGTTTGCCCGAATAGTTAAAACCTAACTAGCGATGGGCTTGAAATCATTTATAGCTCTAAGAATGTAGGTAAAATTTTCATTCTGTATTTTTATATCCTATGATGTGTCCTATGATTTCAATATAATTATTATCGAGGGGATTCACCACCCAGATTGGATCGGTTGAGCGATGTTCAGCTCTCCACTCTGGCGCCGGGCCACATCCCACGACCTAAGGCTCAGAGCACTTAGCGAATGATGTGCGCTGTTCCAAGTAGAGCGCTCTTCTGGAGGGTACCTGGATGGAGATGGCCGCACTTCAGCTCTCGCAGGGCTGTCTTGAGATTCTTGAACATTGCACCTAGAGCTCCGACGACCACGGAAAGACGTCGACCTTCATCTGCCACAGTCTCTGGAGTTTGATGGCAAGGTCACGGTACTTTTCCTTCTTCTCAGTTTCCTTGTCGATGATTCTGAAGTCGAAGGGGTTTGAGACGTCGATCAGTTTGGCCGACTTCACCTGTTGGTCTTTGACGACGATGTCCGGTCGGTTGGCGTGAAGCACTCGATCAGTTTCCATCCGCTTGTTCCAGTAGATTTGCACGGCTTCGTATTCAACTACGGGCGCGGGTTCGTGCTTGTACCACCTCTAACTGACCGGGAAGTTATGGACTCGCAGAATGGTCCAGTGAAGGTGTCGAGCCGCTTTGCCGTGCCTGCGCTTGTACTCCTTTTGCGCCAGCACTCCGCATTCGCTTATCACGTGGTTGATGGTTTCATCCGAGCTCCTGCAAATTCTACACGTAGAATGGACGTTTCTCTTGTCAATCTTGTTTTGGATGTACCTGGGTCTGATTATTGTTATTATATTCTTTCTTGGAGGTTTTTCACATTTTTACCCTAAAAACAGTCAAATTAAAGCTCCGCCAGCAATGTTAAACACTGAGGTTGCTGCTTATTCCGCAGAGATTGCGTCGTATTCATCCCATATTTATGAGTGAAACTGTGTTACACCGCAGCTCGGAGCAACACGATCTAGACTCTCACTACAATACGCCTAATTCAGTTTATTGTGATTACTGTAAGAATGAAAGAAAACGAGAAATTTTGAAGGAATACAACAAAAGTTTTTGATTCTGAACTTGATAAATAGGACAGAAGAGAATATTTCAACGAAAATAAACGCTGCCTGTCATCACAGACGCTGTTTAATTTACATAAATTTAATAAACTGAGTCAGATAAAGGGTACGCGCGGCAGTAGTACGCCTCTTGCAAGTTGGCAGTCGTGCTGCAGGAAAAATGAGACAATTCAAAACCAAGGTGGCGAAGTAGCTAAATCAAGGACATGGAACTAAAAATTTGGGTCTAAATAGAACCCGGTATAAGCGAGGACTTCCTGTATAGCTTCTTCGATAGAATCTGGAAATTAGCCAAACTCATTGTCTGAATTCTAAAGGAGTATTTAGGCCAATTTTATATAAAGCATTTCTTAATTTGCTATGAAACAACACAAATGCATGTTTTAGTTATGTTGACTGACAAAAAGGATACCTGTAGGTGTATGGCCTCGTATATCTATATCTTTAATGTTTACATTGATAACACTTCCCTATTAATTATGACGGCACATCCGTTAATCGAATAAAAGGCATCAAATTCTTAGCTTAATCAAGGTGCCGGAGCAAAACAGCGGCTACCTTAATTAAGATTTACCCAGATCGGAACTCCGTTAATCAGGGCTTACCAGTACACGTACTCAGTTACAGTTGCTGTTATTCCTACCTCTTAGGGAGGCATAGGATGGGCCATAGGCCACAGTTGGGTCCACTTATCCTATGTTATGGGTAGCTACACCCTAAAGGATCCTGTGGAGTGTTTTAGCCTGCGTTAGGCCTTCGGGTTACTGCCACTGCTAGAGCTCAACAAGCGGATGCGGTTTGAAAAGACGTTCCTCTGTGCTTAGATTGTAATTAGATTCTGTGACGTGATGTACCGTATATATTCTAAATTAGTAGCAGCGAAAGCTACAAAATATTATCTTCAAACCCAATAGCAAACATTTCAGTCATAAACCTATTTCTTTTTTATAATTTTGATATATTTTAACAACGAGTGTTGAATTGAATGAGGTCCTCATTATACCAGAGCAACTCAACCATTAATGGTTAATTTACTTATAGTAGAAGATATTCCGGGCATGTCGTATGTGCTACTCTCGCTTTGGTTCCAATGGCTCTGGAAAAGTGCTTTCGATTTACAAGATTATTCGTATTAAACATGCTTTGTTAATTGACATGCTTTGCGTTATTGGGAGGTTAACATGTTCAAGTATGTAGTATCTATATTATAGAACGTGTATATACTGCATCCAAGGTCCAAAGGTTTAATGCAAGCATTTCTGCCAGGGCCGAAACCCCACATTGCACGATCGCCATCACAATGATGTTATGCCAGCTAATTCAGCTTTCGCAGAGTGACGACTTTTTGATGTTCCGATACGCAAATGTCACTTATTTTTTGATAACGGACACGCTACCTTTGACATGGTTTGTAAACCAAGCGCGCGCCAATCTGGCATGAACGAAGTTGACTTTGTCAACTCTTCGGTATGATCCCCACTGCTCCTGTCAAGGGACAGTCGCCTTCTTGCCATCTGCTACGCTGGGTCTTAAATGGATCGCTGGGTGGGTAGGTGGGTGGGTGTAGGGAGGAGGGCGTGTGAACACAGTACAGATATGAACACGTGAAAGTTCACGGTCCATTGACGATACATTATCTCGGGTGACACCAGCGGGCACTTACGTGATATCTTCCTCCTGTGCCGCGTCTTATCAGACCCGTTGTAGCTTGGCTTTGGCCATCTCCTGGCGGGACTGCGTCAGCTGCAACACCAACCTGGAACCAAAGGCTGGCTGGAATTCCTAAATACTTGAGGGTAGCCTCGGCAAAAGAAAAAAAGGCTACACAAAATATTTTGTTCATTTACTTGAAAAAATTTTGGTGGACCTAACAAATGCAGTCTTTCTGTGATTCTAGCAATTAGAAGTTGAGCCCTAATTATTTTACAGGGCGTGTTTGAAGACTGTGGAACACTTTAGTCCAGAATCGAAGTCAAAATAAGGAAAAATACGAGTTTACCTTCATGAGCTGAAGCCGAACGGATGGATGTTCAGGACATGCTGCAAATAGTACAATATGCCGTAAAGGCAGCTGTCGATTTGCAGGCAGAGTTTTTGTCCTAGAGATGTAAAAACAAAATAGAATTAGAAACCACAATTCAGTGTATAACTGAAATTTATTCTATAAGCACCAACTAAAACTTCTGTTTCTCCTAGGACATTAATAGTATTCAAGATGTCGCATCATATACGCTAATCCATTAACAAATACTGTGCATTAACTTGGTAGTAATAACAGTGCTATTTTACGAGAAAAAAATTGTTTTTATATGGTAATAGGTCAAGCTAAAGTTTAGTGGCGATAGAAATAGCGCGATTTGAAACGGGACCGAGCTGTGCTTCTGGGCGGCGACAAATTAAGGGTCAGTTTCATGAGCCTGCTGCAGTACTTAAAGTCATCTTATGCATGTCTTAAATACAGTATACAGGATTATTATATGNCAAGCTAAAGTTTAGAGGTGATAGAAATAGCGCGATTTGAAACGGGACCGAGCTGTGCTTCTGGGCGGCGACAAATTAAGGGTCAGTTTCATGAGCCTGCTGCAGTACTTAAAGTCATCTTATGCATGTCTTAAATACAGTAAACAGGATTATTATATGCTCTGTGAACTGTGCATGCCTCAAATCAGCAATTCCTTCCATACTTTTATTATGATATCTTTGTCCTGTTTTTCCTCGCCTTTCCCTACCCCAAGTACCCATGCCCACTGACCAGGCGAGGGAACACCCCTGCGCTTGGGGTCTGCAATTCTTTCGACAACTATATGCCCCTTACCCTTGCTCTTGTACAACACATTTGTAATGGCTAGGGAGGCTGAAACTGAATAATGCTCATGGACCAATAACATCAAATGAGCATAAACTGCATTCATGATGCCAGCATGCAAAATTTTTTCTTGCCGTCTAGCTCATATGGCCAAACGTCACCAGATGTAGCTTATATCACATGCTCGTGAAGCAGTGAGTCAAGCGGCTTTGCGCTAACTATTTGTGTTTAATTTTATGTAAATACATGTTCCCACTGTCGTGTGTTGCGTCACATGTGAAATTGGCCATGGCCGATTTCTGAAAGTGACGTGTCTATATAAAGCTTTGTATCAAGCTCAAGAAAACCGCTATAATGATATCAAATCTTGCAGCGAGGATTTGGAAAAACAATTCAGGTCACAGTCGAACGTGCGGGCGGATAAAACGTTTTACAGAGAGCTGCACATCGATGTACGATAGTCCCCGCTCAAGACGCCGTCATAAAGCCTGAAAATGTCGTTGCTCTTCGAAACACTGTTAGGGATTGTTGTGGGATGTCGTATCAATCAATCAACTTTATTCAGAGAAGTTTGTCCAGATTACCGGACAGATTGCCACACACTGCGTTCATCGTCCAGGAGTTTCTGGCAAAAATATAAATGACAGTTGTTCCTCGCGTGCTGTATTCACACGACTTACCACCTTGTAAATTTTTCTATTCATCTTCTCTGAGTTGAAAATTAAATCAAAGAGCCGAAGATTTGATACAAATTAGGAGACGAAATGAAATCACAAGTGGTAGTAGACAAACTCACGAAAAAAAAATCCAGGAAGCTTTCAGTGTATAGAAAACCCTCTGGAGCGGTCTATACTGTGCCAAGAGAACTACTGTACTTTGAAGGTGACAGTGTTGAATAAGAATGGTGTAATCATCACCCACGAGCGAAGTAAGAGAGGTGATAATGTTTTCGTTTAAGAATTAAATAAATCAATAACTTTTCTTGGGAAAACAATGGGCTCACAAAATACGCTTACAAGTACAAACAAAGTTGCCAAAGTTCAACCTAGTGATTAGGCCCAGTCACAAATATTGGTGGCCACGCACAATGAGAATAAATGGATACACTTAGCCTACACCTGCAGACACGAATGACATTGAGCAGCTCGTTCTTACACAAGAGCACAGGTAATAGAGAAGAGAGTAAGAACGGTTTGCTGCGTTCGTATATACAGAGAATTTACCCGTGACTCAAGCTTACCCATTTACAGTGTAATGGAGACACATCGTTTTATGATTACTAACCTGCCAAGGGGCTTGTAACGATGGTTTTAATACAAATTTCAACCAGAGCTCCGTCACCAATATGCCAGCAGGCTCACGTATAGTCCTACCGTACCTCGAGCTATTAAGATCTCTAGCGACAAAAGGAAAACGTACAAAGGGCAGACAGAGATAAATCAGCTCACGTCTGCGTGCAACGAAATGGAAGCTTAGAGAAGTAGCAGGTAATAGGCACATCAGCTACAGGTTATTCCGATGATGGAGGTCATTGCTTATATACAGTATCCTAACCCACCGCTGCTTGAGCGCCTAACTTTGTAACTTTGATTAGAGCATATCACTTGGAGCATTGAGTTATCAGACTTTTTTACTCTCATCTGCAGGCTTATGCACATTACGAGGAAGAATATTGAGATACTCTACGTCATACGACGCAAACACATCACTAGCTCCTCTGCATCTGGGCACACCCACCCACTGTCGGGAAATGTCATGGTACGCAACACGCAAATTACTGATGACCTGTCCAATGAATTTGACCCAAAGTGAGTTGCCATATAATGGATAGCAATAATTTTTCTACAGCTGGATCTTGACATTCAGGGAGCATATATTAAACTGCCGTATTATCTGATTGCCTGCAGCATTTAGGCGTCTAACCTGTCGTCGAATGTCTGCGCAATCAAATTTTTTATCAATGAGTTGGCCCAGATACACAAAGCTGTGGACATAGGATAACTTCACACCGCTTTGCAATGTATGCCTAATCCTGCACTGTTTGCTGCGTCGAGGCTCAAGCAACATACACACAGTCATATTGGTGTTGTACACAATATCAAGCTTCTGAGCTTCATCATCACAAATGGAAACTAGCTTTTGAAGAGAACTGTGATATGGAGCAAGAAGCACGATATCATCATCGTAACTGATTGCAGCACCAGCCCAAAAAACGCCCAACTCTACTACCATTAAGCCTGTTATATGACTGTCATCAATAAATATGTTGAAAAGCAACGGTGAGAGAAGACCACCCTGTCGGTTTCCATTAAAAGTACGGAAGCCCTCGGAGAATGATTTCCCCCAGCGTACACAGAACTTTTGATTCCTGTACCAGAACTTCAGTAAGCCAACATAGGGTCCCTTTTGTCTAACAGCATTTTGATAAGCGTCCAGTGATTCACCCTATCAAATGCTTTCTTCTCACCCAAGAAACATGCATTGACGTCTGAACCGCTTGAGAGATAATGCGCTACTGTCTACTTCACAGCAAATATTGCCATCTCTGTTCCGTGCATCGTTTTGAAACAAAGTTGATTGTCAGACGTATTTAGGGCATAGTACATTTTTTTTTCTGGCAGTAATAACTCGAACAGCTTGGACGCTACTGTCGCGTGCACAATAGATCTGTAATTTAATTTTTCGTTAACATTTTTATCTTTGTTCTTGATGACAAGTGTCATTACAACTTTCATAACAGGACTAGTATTGTACTGCATCCGTAGGCATCCATTGAAAAATGAAACCAATAATGCAGCTAATCTTGGGGAGCATACTTGAACACCTCAGGTGGGATTCTATCAGCTCTGGCTACCATAGGTAAAAGCATTATCAACTGGCCCAACTGCAACAAGAGCTAGCGCATCATTCACTTTTGTCTGGAGCTTATAGCTGAGTGCTGAATTTAGAATATCGCTAAAGTGTCCCCTCCACATGTTAATAATTGCTTGCTCCCCCTTGAAACTATCAATGCACCGGGCAATATGCTCATCTTTTGGGTTGATTCGTTTAATTTCTCGCCAAAAGTTAGTAGACTGCCCATTATAGCCAATTTAGCAGCAGGACTGTCTGATCGTAATTTTTGCTCATTTCGCCTGCACTGCCTCCTAGCATACCTAAAGCGATTGCAGGCAACATTTTTGTCTTCATGATATCATGAAAGTGTCCATTGCGAGGTCTACAAGCCCTATCATAATTGCTATAAGTATATTTGTAAATTTGTCTATCCACCCAAAAAGTGGTAGGAGTTGAGCAATGTTCATAATATTTCTGGAGAGAGTCTGGTGGGTCTGCCTAGATGTGACCCATGCCAAAAACCTAGGATTGGCCATCAAAAAGGATGGCGACGAAATTTGCTCTCACCGCGAGCGGTGGTCTTACGCCGCGAGGCGCTTTAGTTTAATTTATTCTAGTACCTATACCGGCAACGTTTGGATACCATTTTATTTCACTTGAGGATTTGCATCTCCCGGACCTTACTGATAAATCTGTACAAATTATCTCGAGGAGCAAAAGCAGTGGACCTTGAAACTTACAGTTTATTCATGAAATTATAAGAACACAAGTTTTACTCAATTTGACGACCTTCAGCTGCGATAGATTCTACACGCTTTCATAATTTGGACACAGACCGAATAACTTCTGTTCCTTCCAATGACCCTACAGCTTTTATTGATATCCTTTTTGAGGACTGTAACAGAGTTGTGGGTATGGTTTCAATTCGCGGCCGGAAATAATGATCTAACGGGTTTAGATCTGGGGAGCTTGAAGGCCAAAGGTCTTCCTCCCAAAATTGAATTTCGAACCTCTTTAGCAAATCAACAGTCTTTGCGCCGCATGGGCTAGAGCAGAGTCCTGTTGGACAATATATTTTTTATTTGAATATGACCTTCATCCATAAAATGATTTCCGTCTCCACGACGTTGCAGTAGGATTCGGCTTTCACTTTTTTTTTCTTTGGCGAAAAAAATGATTAACGATATCGCCCTCGCCTGAAACAACGCACAAGGTCGTGATACTAGCTGGTTCTTTGTAGTCATTGCAGAATACATTTCAGTTTTAGAAGAGACAGTATAACGATTGTTACACCTTTTATGAGTCTTATCTAATGTAAAAACCGTTTGATTAGAAAATAACTTGATGATTTTCTCGTTGACTTTCAACTAATTGAAAAGCTTTTTGCACTTCTCCAAACGATTTTTTTCCGTCTTATCAGTTGCGAAATGCTTTTGACCCTGGTCATAAGAGGAAACACCAAGGTCTTTCACTGTCAAGTGAATTCTAGAGATGCTAACAGATCTTTTCTTTGCAACTGCTGACGCTGAAANCGTTTTGGCTAATCATGTTTTGGTAAAAAGTTACAGACTGTATAAAAAAATGGAAATTTGACTCTTGATTGGTGAATTACTTTTTCATGGATTGTGCATTTCTCTCTGCATGTTTGGACAAGAATTTCCTTGCACGATTACCTTGATTGTAATGACTCTCTACTGGGTCAATATGGTAAAAATCTGCCAAATTTGATTTTTAAAATTTTTCTACAAAAAATTGCAAGGGTAACCCCTTGGCGATTTTACAAAATTTTTGACTACTTTCTATTTCACCGATATTGATTGCCATTATAGTCCATGGCATAGTGGGTATAAATACACTATCCGTTTTGGCTAATCATGTTTTGGTAAAAAGTTACAGCCTGTTTAAAAAATGGAAATTTTTGACTCTTTATGGGTGATATACTTTTTCATGAAATGTACATTTCTCTCTGCATGTTTGGACAAGGAATTCTTTGAACGATTACCTTGATGGTAATGCGTCTCTACTAGGTCAATATGGGAAAGATCTGCCAAATTTGATTTTTCAGATTTTTCTACAAAAAATTGCAAGGGTGAACCCTTGGCGATTTTACAAAATTTTTGAGTACCTACGATTTCACTGATATTGATTGCAGTTATAGTCCATGGCATAGTTAATATAAATACACTATCCATTTTGGCTAATCATGTTTTGGTAAAAAGTTACAGCCTGTATAAAAATAGAAATTTTTGACTCGTGATTGGTGAAATACTTTTTCATGAATTTTACATTTCTCTCGGCATGTTTGGACAAGAAGGGCTAGAGCAGAGTCCTGTTGGGCAATATATTTTTTATTTGAATATGACCTTCATCCATAAAATGATTTCCGTCTCCACGACGTTGCAGTAGGATTCGGCTTTCACTATTTTTTTTCTTTGGTGAAAAAAAGGATTAACGATATCGCCCTCGCTTGAAACAACGCACAAGGTCGTGATGCTAGCTGGTTCTTTGTAGTCATTGCAGAATACATTTCATTTTAGAAGAGACAGTATAACGATTGTTACACCTTTTATGACTCTTATCTAATGTAAAAACCGATTGATTAGAAATGAACTTGATGATTTTTTCGTTGACTTTCAACTAATTGAAAAGCTTTTTGCACTTTTCCAAACGATTTTTTCCGTCTTATCAGTTGCGAAATGCTTTTGACCCTGGTCATAAGAGGAAACACCAAGGTCTTTCACTGTCAAGTGAATTCTAGAGATGCTAACAGATCTTTTCTTTGCAACTGCTGACGCTGAAACGATTTGACTGGCTTTAAT
>LQNS02278157.1:11188421-11207996 GCA_001587735.2 Parhyale hawaiensis
GGGTCCATTAGGAAGTTGCAAATCACAATTTTTCTGCGGTGAATCTCAGCTGCGATTGCACGCTACGACAACCTTGCTGATGCAGTTCAACAATTCAACCACTTTCTAATTCTGAGAGTTTACTTGCTTTGGGCATAGTGATATCTTTACACTATTAGTGCGAGCCTGTAACTGATCCGAAACGCGGGAATTACCCTAGAACTAAACATTTATTACCAAAGTCTTATAATTTTGATCAACTGAAAAAGTCATTAGGTATTTGACAAAAAATCTACATATCTTAATAAATTGTTACACCAGGTATTTTTCATAGTTCTCACCTTTTACCTTTAGGAATTACTGATGCATAGTCAAAGGAGTTTATTTATCACTAAAACGGTATTTTTTTTGCGTTTTCAAGTTTTCTTGAACGTTCGATCAGGAGTGTAGGTATGCTTCTATGTAGGTTTCATGGGAACCGTACCACTCTAGAAAAGTGTATTTTGAGAAAAATTGTCAAGAACGAAATTTTCACTTGATATTCGGCCCTGTAAGTTTAAGCTGTTAGATGACGGAGAAAATTACATATCTTGCATACATTGACGTTTGTGTTTGTTTTAGCTTTCTGATATTCTTATCCACAATACACTTCGTAAAACGCATTTTTATGAAGTGTTCAGAACACCTATTTGAATCACTGCACCTAAAGTGGTGGAAATAAGTATATCACACAACCTAAAAATGCTCATAACTTTCTATTAATGCCACATTTTTCCGTGAAATTTTGAGTGTTGCTTCCATATGGAAACAGAATCTATGTATATAATAAATTACATGATAAATTTCCTGGAAAAAAGTTATGACCACAAGGGTGGAAATAAGTATAAGACACTTTTGAAAAAAAAAATGGTATACCCGTGCTCTTCACAATGCCAAAGAAAGAATAAGTTCACATTCAGTTCCTAAACAACCGTAACTGCCATCATGATTCACCAGGACACATATAAACAGTGATAAAGTGGTAAATACAGCTTCTACAGAGTGCCACGGGATATCCCTTTTACTGACATCGAGAAAGGTAAAATTTGTGCTTACAACCAGGATGGAAAATCCATTAGTTTCAGCACAAACCAGATATCCAGGTCCCGCTCTGTTGTAATTTTCTGAAGGACCCTTAATCATATGGAACCAAAACACGGCCAGGCCGTCCACCAACAATTACCAATGCTGCTAGGCGTCGAGTTTAGGCGTCGAGTTTTCGGCAGGCATCTAAGAGTCAGTCCTGCTAAAGAGAGCTGCAACAATCTCAAAACCTACCGATTACTTCGAGACAAGTTCGTCAACTGTTGCACGACTCCCCAAATTTCGTGTATCGAAACAGATAAACGGCTCCTGCTTGGACTGCTCAGCACAAGAGGTTACGATTTGAATGGGTGAAGGGAAAAGTTACATGGACGGAGGAGAATTCAGACAATATGATTTTTTCCAACGCAAAGAAGTTTAATTTGAACGGGCCTGACGGATCTCAATGCTACAGGCATGACTACAGGAAAGAAGATCAACTGTCTTCAAAAAGACCATTTGGAGGAGGATCAGTAGGCTCATGATCTGGGGAGTCTTTCCACCACTGGAAAAGCCAAGTTAGAAGTGATGGAAGGTAGACAAAACTCCGCTCGATACATTAGTGGGTAATCGATGAAAATGAATGATATCCAGGTTCCATGTATTTAATTAACGTAAAATAATACTTCTTCTGGACGACGAATTTTTTTTTACCAAGCTTTCGACATTCTCAGCGAATGTCGTTGTCAAGGTGGAAACTTCAAAACTGCTAGGTCCGCTACTTATGATATGGAACTAGTTGGTATCAAATATACGCTTGAAATATTAACACTATACATAATTAGAGAGGCTGGTCGAAAATTCAGAAGTTGTTTATTATCGGTCTATAGATTTNAACATTGCTATAAAATTTAAAAGTCTGACCAATTGATCGAATGGCCCGTGTCTCGTACGTGTTGATATACCAAAGAATTTTATTACTATTTCTAAACGCTTGTTTGATGTTCTTTGATTCTTGTGCTAATGTTTCGGCCAGTCTCTCCAATGTACGTTTAATCACATCCGAACGACTCCACAGAATATTAAAGCCTTATAACATATAACTTGCAAAAAAATAAGAAAATACCATGCGTAAAAAAATATATTAACTTAAAGATAAAAAGAAACCATCGGAATTGAGTGGAGTTGTCTACTAACTAAGTTGTCAAAATTATGATGAAACGTACATTGTAGAGACTGGCCGAAACATTAGCACAAGAATCAAAGAACATCAAACAAGCGTTTAGAAATAATAATTAAATTCTTTCTTTAATAATAATTAAATTCTTTCACTGGAATCGTAACTAGGAATAAAAATTTCGTAATTGCAACGTGACTTCTGAAGTATTCTTAATGCTGAACCCCCGTAGACCAGCTTGCTGCATCAACAACTTTTCAACCAATGCTGTTCCTACGAAGAACCCCACACTTTAGTTAAACCCTAGATATAGAGTTAACTCACTCTTTGGGTCAGCACAGAAACGTCCCATTTGACCTCTGCTGGGTGTGAGGAAAGCTCTTAGCGTATAGCAGTGAAGGTAACAGGCGTAAAAAGCCAAAGTTATCGCTCTTCGAAAGCGGAGAATGATGGCTTCCATACGTGCAGCCGTGGTATGGAGGCCTCACTGCCGCGTCGTATTAGGTTAATTTGAGGAAGTCGCGCATATGTCAGAGTATGGCAGAGAGTTGAATGGCTTTTCGCTTCATGATGGTCTGCCTAGCGTTTAGCTATCTACAGACCCATGTTCCTGTCCGAAAAGCATATTTTGCTTACGTATTAACTTGGGTAATAACATTGACTTTTATTGAAGTTCGGTCAGGGTTAGCCCCATGTCGAGTTTTTGTCTTACGCCAAGTTTTCCAAGTAAAGTGGATCTGAAGCTGTGCTCCTCGTCATTTTAAACGAAACGCTCAGCAGATTTGGTTACAGAGAGTAGCAAAAAGAAAGAAAGAAAAAAAAAACGAGGTTGAAATCTTACTTAACCGGCATCGAAGTTGGTTTTGCTATGCAGAAACATTCGTTGTCAGAAAGTTGGGTCAAACGACTCGCTAATTTAACCTGCCAAGAGGTAACACTGCCCAGTAGGCCTTCTACACGTAGCTATCGCTCAGTTGCAATGAAAGTATCATGTATTTCCCGCCAAGGTGCTGCTCCATATGGAGATTTCATTTATATTATGCTTGTATCTTTTTACGCATACTGCGCATGCTTCTTTTGCCTTGCGATGTCTGTTTAATTCTCAATGTATATTAATTTCCAATAAAATCCTCACCTTTATGTCCACATTTTTTCTATTTTTAGCTCCTATAGTTCAGCAGCACGTCTATAGTGTATCATGCATGGCGCATAGTAAATAGTGTTGTTCTTCTTTCTACGGGAAGGCACAGTAAAGTTAAATATTGAAGAGTTGAAATGAACCTAAGTAGTAGACGTGATTGTTAAACGTTTCCGGGCTGGGCCCACTATAGGCTGCATTAGATATTGAACTCACTCCGTCCAAATACTATTCCACTACGGGAATGCAAGCAATCGGCATAATTCTAATTAATACTCCGAACCGTGAATGAGCTGTAATTATAATTCACTTTTGTCATACCGTAATATTTTATAGCGTTTCTATCGCTATGTTTTCAGTCATTACGTAAAATTCGTTATATTGATGTGACTAATTCCATATCCATTTATCATGCAAAATTTCGATGCGCGAAGACACTGCTGTACTACATAGTGTTGCCACGTATGTGGCACAGACAGCGTTACACGTATAGACAGCGTTACACGTATTCTTCTGTTATCATAAAGCTAGCAAACTTTAAGTCCACTCTCATTTTCCTGTAACTGCCTTTCAACTCATTCATATTCAATTAGAAATACACACCAAATGAGCTGACAGCGCCAACTCTAGTCAATACGCACCTGACGCCGCTGAGAAAGCTCAGAGAACTTAACGAATTTTCAACAGGTTCTAAATTGGCATTCATTGAGCGCTCTACGCCCAGGACAAGTTTATGTACTGTTCTGCTAGGGGCACCGTATGGTGGGGTACATAGCTCTATGTGACGCATCACTGTACTTATGAATGGACAGTTGTCGAAAAACCTTCCGGATACTTTGATTCTGACTGTAAATGCTTTACCAAAGCTACGCCTTTATGTATTAAACGTATGGAAGTTTCACTATTTTCAAGCCACGTACGCATTTACCTAAGTGTTTAGGACATAGTTTGTCAATGAAAATCGTATACATCAGAGACACTTTGCTTCGTTCCGTCACCCAAGAAAGCCCTCTGCGCCGCTTTTTGCATTACAGTCTCCTCTACCACCCCATTGTACCACTGTCCCCTCAGATCGTGCCAGCGCCCCAGGGCCGGGGGAACCGCCCACTTTGGGAAATACTACGCTAGCATGTTTGATATCAGAACGCATGGAATAAAAAACAGGTCCAGTTATTTGCTCAATGCTTTAGATGTTTGAGAAATTATCGACTTCAAACGAAAGCGGCAGACGTGTCTCTTTTATCTCTTAAGTATTTCCTTTGGTCTACACTGCAGCGCACGCTCTCATGTTCTCAATATTGACCACACCTATTGGACCGTCACACTCACACATACGTTCCATGCTGCGACATTCAATTGGAGTCCATGTCAGCTCCAAAGGCAGGAGCTTCTATGCCTGCCACGACCGTTAGGTTGCGTAGGTGGCACGAGAGTAACCGCGACTTCATAACTCATTTAGCTGTCTCACCGAAAATTTAATAAACGTCAAGCAAGTTAGCGCTGAATGGACGGTGGGTGCGGAGGCCTTCAGTTCATGGCACTGCTCCTTGTCTGTTGTTGTACGTGTCTCGGAGTTCCATGTCGGTTGTGCTTGATGGTCGTATGGGGATTCTTGGGTTCTCTCGGCGCCGTGGTCAAATGGAAGTATGGTGTTGAGTAATTGCTCTACTCGTGTTATCCGCAGCGTTGTACGGAAGGGGCTACGTACATTTTAAGGTAGTGATGCCAGTTGTTACGCCGAAATTTACTGGAAAACATTTTTTAGTAATACCTTTACTCGTGTTATCAGAAGTGCTGCATGGGAACGGCTACGTGAATTTACGATATTTCAGCAGTTTAACCAATGCTGCTGCGAAAATTTCATAGTGGTCCCAGTTGTCATACAGAGCTTTGTTGCAATACTTAATGCTATCTGAGAGTACGTAACCACCTGGAAAGACTCTTTCACTCATAATAATGTGATACAATAAGAGCAAGAACCCGAGTAGGGAAACGATACAGCCTTAGTAATACGGAACTAACTAATTCTTTACTGCGTAGTGTGCCATATATGATGCGTACCTATGGTGTTGTTCCTACAGCCATGGCAAGATGGAATCATTGAGTGGAGAGTAACATTATCTGTGCTGGTTGATTGCGCTGAACATAGTTTTTGGAAAGGTTTGGACGCTTAAGTTGTACATGCAATTTTATTTTAGGTTTTATACATTTTATGCTTTGATGGTCAAGAAGAATACAGTTGAATATACTTTCACATGACCAAAAGAAATCCATGCGTGTTGTCACAGCCTGTCGCAGCCATTCAGCGAACTCTACGGTCTTGTGGTGGGGAACTTGCTGAAGCGCGATTGGTTGTGACGTCAACCATATATTTCTTTCGTTAGGTGAAAGCACACCAGTTTCATTCTATTTACTTTACCGCTAATGACACAGTGCAAAAGCGGGAGGTGCTAGGCAGAATACGCGCACGAAATATAAAGATTCTCATCCCTGCAGTCAATTATTCTTATCGTCGAATCAAGGATTCTATCAAGCCAGTATTTCAAGTGCCACTATACTTTGGTACACGTCGGCCCTATTTTAGAGCCACGCCAAGTCTGTATTATTGGTGCGAGTCATTTTAGAGGCGGAAAAAAGGTGTTTTTTAGAGTTGCCTTGTCTGATTTCTGAGATATTCGGTAACTACTGTGAAACAAAGCGCCATAACCCACTCATTAGCACTGAAGGCATGATAATAACCGTGTAATACCGAGTTTCACGGCGCCTAATCGACTTTTTGGCGCTTGTTTGACTATTTACTGTCATATGCCGACTTGAAAGCGGGACCGATTTTTACTTAGGGAAGAATCTCACGAGCTTTCGTTTTTCCACTGTAACGTGTTCGTCGCTGTTTAGAAATGTTAAGAGATTCTTCTCCTAATTGGGGCTGTATGTTGCAATCTACGCCTGGCTAATTCTATTTATATTGCGTCTTTTGGATCTGATGTGGCTCGTGTGTGACAGTCGCAAGTGCCTCCAGTAAAGCTTTTCCCCATTTACGGTAACTTACAAAGCTTCCTGGGTATTTTTTTGCTGTTCGATCCTTTTATTGCAGCGCAAGTGTGAGAGTCGCAAGCGCGTTATACTGAAGCTCTGCCCGTAAATTAACAGGAAATTACAAGGCACTTTTCAGGGTGTTTGATGATTACTTGAGTCAGTATCTGCTGGTCGCTTCAAAGATTACATCTAATGTAATTATTTTATCATTTACTTCTGTTAGTTATGACACGTGTTTCTAGGGCCGTTTTTCTTTTATTTGAGATAGTTAGTTAGTTTCTTTATCGTTTGTGACAGCTTGCTGTAGAAAAAATAAGAAAAGGTAGCACAAGTATCGGTGGTGTGAATGCGTAACTGCAAGTGATATCCACGGCTATAACGGTCTCCGTATTTTATTCGTGGAAGTTGTGCTGTGTAACGGGCTGTTGGTTTCCATGAATACTCTAGTTAATATCTAGTTCCATATTGAAATAATCTTTTTAATTTTAAACAATCATAAATATTTTACTTTCTTTCATCTATATCGCTACGCGTTCTGGACGGTCTATATAATAATTGTCCCTACCGTTTTGCTCTCTGGCCGCACCGCATTGTTTCCAGGGAATCTTAATTAAGATTAAGCTAACGTAATAACAGAATTAACAACAATTAGCCTGTTTAGCTTCTATCGTTCAATTCCGTCCCTAGAAGTATCGAAATTACGAATGACAGGCAATTCACTCTCCTGAAGGTCTCCCGAGGCCATGGGCAACACCCCTGGAAGGTAAGTACTCCTGGCCGACGAGAAGAGAGCATTGGTCATTCTGTTTTTGTGACTTTTCTCTATCGTTTCAGTAGAAGCTTTTTCAGCTGATTTTCTCGGTTTGTTCGCATGAGCTATCGATGTAGATAGTCTGAAAGGATCAGAGTTTGCAAACGTTTAGCTTTTAGTTTTCTAATTAACCCGAAGGTCCAAGTTTCGAAACTCTGCTTTCTCATAGACATATTTTTATTTCAGACGTGGTTATGAAGTGCACGGATTCTTATGGGGGGAGGGGGGAGTTACAGCCAAAAATGTTTATCTTGATGTGGAGGCTGTGCGATGTCATTGCATTCATAGATTTTTGCTATACAACTTATCTATAACAATATGAAGCGTGAAGGTAATAAATTATAAGTACAACATACTGTGACACTGAAATGTACATAGCAGGCAGTGCAGTTACACATTTTCCTCCCATTTCGCATCAAGTTGATTCATCATGACCTAAGTTTCATATTAGAACACTTACAAATAAAGTTTATCATATCAAAGATTCAATGGAAAAAATTGCCCAAGATAAGGTGCGGCAGTAAGATTGCTTGAATTCTCTCTCTCTTTTTTTTTTTTTGCTGAGTGAGTAGCTTAGCTCATAATCGATGTTACTTTATCTCTCAAGTGGCAAGTGGCACTGAAATTACGAACTGTTTCTCACATTTTCTTTAATTGCTCGACACCGGTTTCAGGTGAATTAATAGTGCGTGTATCATTACATGGACAATTAAATATTTCATTTGCTTTTAGATGGCTTTTTATCGGTCGGTCCCACTATGGCTGCCTATGTCGTCATTAAGAGGCTTTTCATATTCAGTCCACCTAGACTCTAGAAGTTATGCAATTTTGTCACGATTGGGTTGTGGAGAGAACAGAGGATGCGTGTGATCTCTCTTTCGATGCTTATGATAATGTCATTTGCATCCACCATTATAGAGTGGAGAGCAGATTATTGTGTCTTTATTGTTGAAGAGTTCAATATAAGAGCGATGAAAGCGTCATAACGACGCAACGCTCTTTCCGGAGACGCTGTTAGCTTTGTTATCATGATCCCGCACCGAATGGGAAAAACGATTCATCGATAAGTTTTCAATTTTTTTTAGAACTGCCTCATCAGCTAAGTTCTGGCAGAACTTCGACCATTAAATATAGCCTACATTGCACCTGAAGATCTCGCTACTGTCAAGGCTTCAACAGAGTATTCTGTATCTCTGGTAGTTTTTTAAAAGGAAAGTATTACATTTTTTGTATTATTTGCGTCGGGGCTTCACGGTTAACTGCTCGCTGATTTCTTCCGTCCAGAAAAGTGTACGAGCTTCTCACCGATCGCGACGCCGACGATCTTATCTTCCAAGAAGCTGGTACCACACCGCATACTTCTCTACGCTCAGTCAGCATCCTCAGTGATATGTTTCCGGGTCATCTTGTGTCTCACGTGGGGTCGTTTCGCGTTCTCCCCTCGATCACCAGATTTAAACTTTTGTTAGTTTTTTTAAATGACAACACCTCAAATCATCAGTATGTATCAACACCGGCCAGCTGCAGTTGATAGATGTAAGAGCAGCAGCAGCAGCAGCTATGGGAACCACTACGATTCTACGGGACATAATTATTATGGCTCAGTGGAGGTCGTAAAGATTAGCTCTGTTTTATTCACGCTGTGTTAGTTTCCTATTATATTTTTTGCGGGAAAAAGCCTCAGTAGAAAGGTAGCACAGCCAAGTTCCCTCTATAAGGACCAACTAAAATGCCTATTCTCGTAGGAAGAGCATTATTTGAAACTCCCTCTAGAGTTAACATAGGGTTAAGGGCAGCGGGGCGAAACAGCTTAGAAAATCAATAAAATTACTAACTACGGGGCAGGGTGCGAAGGGCTGTGGCTAACCTTCGAGACAGACTTTAAACTGTGTCGTGATATGTTTTTCAAAAACTCTGTATCACCTTGGCATTTAATGTACTTGGCAGAGGCAACGGATCTTTCTATGTTTGACTTTTAATAGGTAGCCATGAAAACTAGAATAGGCGTACCTATTTCTGGACCTCACAGTACAGCAGTCCACTTCATTGGACTGGCTGCGGCATACAATATACTATATTTAACCCATTAACCCATTTAAACGAGTGCGCATTTTTGAACGCTTTAAATAACGCTATTCATACGAGAAGTACGTTTTCCTCTGTGCTTCATCGGTTAATCCCAGTGGGACTCCTTTGAACGCTCCAATAATGTCGCTCCTACCTTCTTACTCATACCGCTACCGAGCCGCTGACATATCCCACTGCCAGGGCTGATTACAAGATTACTGAGAAAAACCATGATCTTGAGAGAAAACCCATACTTCGGTAGCCTAGGATATGGAAGGACAGAATCACAGTCGCGCGGGCAACTACTCTATTTTCCAGCGGATATTCCTGGGGCTGTAATCAAGGATGACCCTGTGCCGTACCCATTACAAGTCAGACACTCGGATATCAAGTGGGTGGAGTCGATATAAAGTGTCGCTCAATCTCAACTCTGCAGCCCGACGACAAGTCTTCTCGTGTAACATTATTGCACTGACTTATTACAACTTCGGTGAAAACAACCAAACTTTTTCAAATACAGATATTGTTCTGATCTACTGATGCGTATGCAGTGCGCTTCCTACATTCGGTAATATCATATCGCTCATATGTGAGAACAACATCATAACTCAAAAAAGGTATTTTACAGGAGAGGATTTTGATATTGAACAGCCAACTATTAAACAGTCACAGTATCACCAATACTGAACCATAGCAAAATATGACGTTTTTCTTGACAACACACAGTACATTCCCTCACGATGGCTGAACAGGAACTGAGATATGCCATTGTTGACACCAAAAGTTGGTAACATTTAGGCCCGCGCGATAGTGACATTTACCGCTCCGTAGTGGTGAGTTTTGCTGGTAGAAATGTGTCGTCTTTACCACAATATAGAACAGGAAACGGGAGATCTCATTTTCTTGAGTTATGACGTTGTTCTTGCATATGGGCGATACGTTGACATCAAGGTATGGTACTTAATATTTCGAGCTATGGAAGTGGTGAGTGCATGTTGTGTGCTCAGATACCTTGAGCGTGTCTTAAATATGTGTGATCTCAGTTCTCATGCAGGAATCTAGCTGTTTCGTCAAGGTTGCGGCTGTTCACGGGATATTACAAAGAAAAAAAAACAAACAGAAAGAAATGCCTGGTAGAAAGCTCATTATTCGGAGGGGTTAACTTCAATGCTCTGCTGTTGGTACGATACTGCCGAAAAAATATATATATTCCCTAGCAGGAAACTCACTATTCGGAGGGGTTAATGTCAACGCCGCTGCGACCAGCTCAACTGAGGGATTTGGCGTCGACTCGAGCCCCTTCTTTATTTCCATGGTATAAAGTTGAGTTCGAAAAACAATGGAGTCGGAGGTAAGTTTCGAGTGGGTCGGATTACTTCTACAAAGTTTTGAGAGTAGTGTAAACCAGCTGCTGCGTTGGGGTCTTGCAGCAGCTGCAGTATTGTGCACACCAGTTGTGTGCAAGCTGCAGCACCGTACTTTTTAATTCTGCGCCAGGTGCAGTATTGCGCACGGTAATTCTGTACTAGCTGCAGTATTGTACACATTAATTCTGTGCCAGCTGCAGGATCGAAAACAATAATTCTGTACCAGCTGCAGTATTGTAAACACTAATTCTGTGCCAGCTGCACTATTGCACACATTAATTCTGTACCAGATGCATTATTGTATACATTAATCTGTACCAACTGCAGTATTATGCACATTAATTCTGAATTAGCTGCAGTATAATACATATTAATTCTGTACCAGCTGCAATATTGAACACATTGCTTGTATACCAGCTGCAGTATTGTACACAATAATTCCGTGCCAACTGCAGTATTGTGTACACCCGTATACCTATGTAGTTTAGGGTGTTAGCATGAACACTGCAAAGCAGTAAGAGATAACTCTTACTGAAGCATTTATTGTATTCGAAAGGCCATCGCTCATTTAGGCATTCGCAAGTTGATGAAGTGAAAGATTTCGATGTGGACAGGTATCTCGAGTACTATCACTCGCGCTGGTTCCGTTTCTAGGACTAGCAATTGTTCACTTGCAGAAAATACTTTTTCTTATACCTAGACCATCAAGTTATTGCACTCCGTAACATCCTACAGCAGCTTGTCAGCAATTACTCTCCTGAAAGCCATTCTGATAAAACACAGTAAAGTTGTTCAGCTTCTGTAGTGCCTTGCATACTTTTACTGCCAATGACTTGCCTCTGCTGCTATTCTGGACGCATGGATATAGGCTTTCAGCGTTCGATATTTATCAGACGGTGATTTCTTACCCCCGGAAGTTTCTGCTAAGGATTCATAAATGTGATAAATTACTTTTATTGGTAGCGCCTGTTAGCCGCCTCAGAAATTATTACAATCGCTCCGAAGCCTAAAGGCCGCTGCTGGCGCAACGTGCTGCACGGGACGTCTACACCAACATTTTCTTCAGTTCCCTAGCGGACTTTTTCCTTTGGCACCCGTCACTGATGCTGTACTCCGCATCAGAGACGATACGCCAACTATAAATTGGATTACGTGCCAGGTTCTCTGGGCTATGTTAATCGTATAAAGACCAGCGTGTTTATCAACCGATGTTTCAAATTATATCAATCCTACGAGTAACCGACGTTTTATTTTGTCGATGTGCTGCTAAGCGTGTGGTATAATACGGGACAAATTACAGACGTGTTGTATAACGCTGCGGTATGTTCTTGATCATGGAACCGGAGCAACTTTGTTGAACGAAACTAGCTTTTATTGCAGCGCTCGCAGTCTGCGTTCCAGTGACAGATGAGGCGTGCTGTATTTTGTGAGCTCATGATTTGCGTTCCAGTGAAAACTGCGGCGTGCTGTATTTTGTGAGCTCATGATTTGCGTTCCAGTGAAAACTGCAGCCTGTTGTGCAACGTAGAAGCTCTCAATCTACCTTCCAATGACAACTGAAGCGTGTTGCGTTTCCTACGCGTTCAGGGGTAACCGAGGCGTTTTGCAATCACAACCATAAGGTTACATGTGCTGCTCTAGTCACCCAACATTCAAAATTGCGTCGGAATCGGTAACGGTCCACAATCAAGGTAACCTCGTTTATTTGACAACTGAATACGGTAAACGTTTTCGGATTAGGGTAACTTAAGCATAGTTAAGGATGCTCCAAGTCGCTAAAAAACGAAATTTCTTTATACATTATGGGTGCACGAGTCGAACTGATGAACATATTAAGTATACATAAAAAACGCTGGTTACGTATAAGTAGCAAAGTGGTTTGCAAGGTCACCACTATTACAGTTCTAAAGACAACAGGAGCTATTTCAGTGTTGCTACGATTTATTCAAGCATTCATGCTTCAAAGTAAAAATGAAGTGACTGCAGATTAGCACCTTATATAGTTGCACCTCTTGTATAAACTGGCGTGTGGCATGCTTGCAACGCGATGCAGCTCTTACAAAATAATTTATAGGCGAGCTGTTACTAAAGCGCTGCATGATGCTAACTCGAGAGCTGGGGTACATTTACGTGTCAGTTTATGGCTAAGTTTTGCTCACTGGCGAGTGGTTGTTTCCTGTGCCTCAGTCCTGGGTCTAATTGATTGATATTGTATTTCCATGTGCACTTTTTCATTGTTTTGATGAGCCTAAAATCTCCACAATTAACACTTACTTCATTGCATTTATCTACCGTTCATTCTTCTTTTTTTTTCAGCTGAGCGTATGAACGTACAAACAAAAGTATCAGTTGTCAAAAAGAGCAGTAAATGAAGCAGAGATTGAGTAGCATGCCGGAATAATAAAAGTCTGAAAGTTTGATGAGAAAAATGGAATTCTGAAAATTTATGTGAGGATATTTTTATAATGTCAATAAAATGTTCAAACTTTATTGAGATTTTTAATGAGAAGCAGCGTTAAAGTCATGCTGTCATTAGTGATCAATACAGTCGATGACTCTGCCGTGCAGAGGCGTGCTGCTGGAATTTGATAGGTTAATATACTAATAACTGAGACTACCGTAAGGGCAGAACTTCCGTCACAATCTGATGCCTCACAGTCGTTCCAAAATTATATCTCATTGCATAAACCACACGCTGCATACCTTGTAGTTTATGCTTATTGTTATCTTTGTTCGGGCATCCACAGGTGCATTAATTTCTGTAGAACTCATAAACAGAGCTGGGTTCCGGACTGAGGCTAACAATGACGACTTTTAAATATTCGGGCGTGAGACGACGACGACAATTTGAACTCGGCGTGTTTATCGACATAGTTGTCGTGAAACCGTCGTGCTCTCGTCAAGGCTCAAAATTTAATGTTACCTACCCTGCCCTTATTTGACGTTTCATGCGTTCTTCCTCTTGCGTGTGTACCTTTTCTCTCTCTCTTCGTGCTGCTGCTGATAGTTTCTTTGTTGCTCATTTGCTTTTTCTCATTTCAGGAATTTTTCTCGTGCTAGACGTAGTGAATAATCTTTCTTCCTCCTTTTGGATGGTGTCGAACGCTTTAGGTGGCAAGGCCTACGCGTACGAAGTAATAGATACTAGCTGGAACCTGGGAAAATTTCACAGAATAGAAGCAGTGTTCTTCAGTGATATCTCAGAGTCAGACTCTATCATCCTAATTTTTCCCTATGTAATACTGAAGGAACCTGTGAAAATTCTACAGAACAAAAACATTTTTCCTAAATTATGATGCCGTCGGACCCGTATCGTGCATACGAAGTGTAAAATTTGCTCCGATTATATCAGGCAGTAAATTCTTTTACCTAAGACCTGCGAGCAATAGCTGCTTAAATTTTACCTTGAATCCCTAGTTTTCTTGCGCTACCTATTACTTATGGAAGGTTACGGTCGTACTCACGAAGGGACAAGCAGAATTATAATATAGATAATGATCATAACAATACATTTATTGCAACTAGGTTAGAACAATAATTAAAAAATAATAGCAAGTTTTATTAAACCCAAATCTCAACATTGTTCTACATCAATGATAGAAGTCATTTGCTTATATGTTGCAGTATGACTCTGAAAACAGAGATTTCAAGAACTCTTCGAAATTTCAGAGATATTCTTCTTGTTTCACGTTCACTCATTAAGTAAATTTTCCTCGCCTCATCAAACCTATCTTAGTGTAACCTAACATCCCTGATATAGGTATATCCAAGGGCGCTTTGTGTACACGAAATCGTAATAACACAAAATCGCTGACAAATTCCAGGGATTTCGGGAAAGCACTGCTTTCATAATCCTACTGTGATATTTCTAGTAACCTATATAATTTATTGCCGTCCGGCATCATCCACGACAGAGGTGGCGTCAATGTGTTAGAATTTGAGAATTCTTTTATATTGTACTTAAGTACACACTGTACCACCCTGAATGTGTTATTGCTTAGGTAGCAACTAGCGAGAGGAGCAGCAGCAGTGTTGGAGCGACACCCGACTGTGTCCCGGAGTTTGGATGGCCGAAAGGCGTTGCCATAAAGTACCGCGGTCATCCTAATGGCTATCATGTCGAGGGTTACGGAGGTCTGCTGCCATAGCTGTTACGCCCCCGCACACCAGGAAAAGCACGAAAATATTTTGTTGTTGCCCTTCTGAAAAATTACTGCTTGATGAAAGAAAAATAGGCAGGGGGTGACTCTACTGGAATAGCTACAGTTTTTTTTTTTAGCTTTTCGCCGTCTTAGAAAGGGGAGCCATTGAGGGGATTACGTGATTTGATTTCTGAATATACCTATTTTTCACTTATGATAGTGGGACTCACGAAATGATTGCTGTACTTGATCGATATGTATTTGCACTCCTAGACGAATTTTTATGCTTTAGTCAACTGTCTAATAAATCACAGTCCGTTCTCTGCTGTCTAGATTGCGTCTTTCGTCCTTGTGTTTCCTTGTCATAATCAATTTCGCTGCTCTTGCTCCCTTTGTTTTTACTGTTCTCATTCATGGGTTCTCGTTTGCTTGCTTACCATAATGTCTCTTGTATCCATTTGTATTTTACATATGGTCATGCTGTCCTATGGATAGGAGGTCAAGCCTTAACATATCTTCGTGAACTAATTTTGAGTTAAAACGTAGAAAATGAAGTAGTTACGTTGAACCCTTTATCCACAGCATGACACACGAAATTCCATAGAAATATCACCCTCTATAAAGATTCTCAAACATGCCGTGTATGTTCGTTAGAAGTTAAGGTTCAGTAAATAGCTAAAGTGTCACGAATAGACCAATCTGAGCTGCAGGGTTACCATTGAGGTACGGCTATGCCACGTTTCAAAAGATTGAAACAGTTCGAACTTGACCGAAGGTTCTCAAGAGTGTCTGTAAGGCTGTGAAGTATTTGTGATCACTTAAAATTCCCCCTCAGGGGGCATAGGATTGCCCATAGGGTTAGGTTAGTTAGGCTCGGCTCGGCTATGTAATGGCGGGCGGCGACATAGGGGCTCGTGTAGGTTACCTTAGCCAATAGCTAGGCCTTCCGGACGTCTGTCTTTCGTACCCTTCTTTCGTGCTACCCATCATTCTCATACTCCTACTTGCTCGTGCTTTATTCTGATCTTTCTCTTGTTTCCTGACTTGCTGTTCCCATGCCCGTTGATCCTGTGTGGGAACATCTTCGTGCATGGGTTCCCCGTGACTATCGACATGCTATGTGTTCCTTCCTTTTCTTAGAAAAGTTTAGTACTTATTTAGCGAAGCTTCAACTATCTTATACAACTACTTAAAATTCCTCAGCAATTATGGTCATTTTCGTATCGCAAAATTAGTAACAGAACCTACATCATTGCATTCTCAGTATTTCGTATATGACACCGCGGCCGAAAGAGCAAGGACACCAGAAATCTGATTGTAATATTTGTACTGAATTACGTTGCGGTGGGGCTCGGTAAGGAATTGGACATTAATTCTTATGAAACTGGGACGACACGTCGGAGGTCCGTCGACAGGACCCCCTTCATTTTGTCGCCAAGTCGGAGGTGGCGATTTAAAGTGCTGACGAGAATCTTGATGAAATACCTCGCACCTTCCTGCTCCGACGCGCGGTCCCAATATTGCAGGCGCGTTTACAAAATTTTCAGACCGTGTAAAGGCGGTTATTCAAATTGAGGCCGTTTTATGCCCAAATAAGCCGTGCATTTTGTTGACATGCACTTATATTCATACGGAGGATTGATTCGGATCGCTTGTGTCACGTTCTTTCATGTGTGCCTTCCTAGATAATATAATTTGTTTCGTAGACAGTTGATTATAATCATGGTAGTTGCTAGTATGGTGGGAGCATTGCTATAGCAGGCAGTACAATAGTCTAAAAAAATCCCAGTAACAATATTCGTTGTCAACATATCATTACAAACATCTTCCCATAATATTATAATACACAGTATAATAATAAGAAGTATCTTTGTATACATTTCTAATAGAAACTTTCCATGCTCAGTCCAAAGACGCCCCGTGCTTCCAGTAACTTCTGCCATCTAAGCGCTGTTCTCACTTGCCTCTCTGCAGAAGTAGCTCTGCCGGATTATTATGGAACTGAATCGCACAACTGCTGCTTTCAGTTGGCTAGACTTTACAGCGTTTGCTCTCTTCCTCAAAAATGTTAGCGAAACACAACCCCGGCGTCTTTATGCTCCCTGCTTGCTTGAGCAATTTCTTGGAGGAGTCGTCACCCTACGCTGGTGTGTCTTCTGGTCCCTACTTAGACTAGCCTTTACGACTTTTATGATACGGTCTGGGTGAGGCGCTCTACTGGGGGTCGGCCCATGTTGCCGACATGACATGTTGGTATTGTGCTCCCACAGTTGCCGTGTCCGGAGGTCAGTGTCACTGGGGCCATCATTGTCGTAATTACTACATGTTGCGAGCCGCGGGTGCGAGCCAACACGAGCAGTTCTTGTGATTTTGCTGCAACTTTCTTACCATCGCCAAGAGTTTAAAAAATTTCATTTTTTTCTTGCTTTGGTAGAACTAGGAGTTGTTTTAGTTTTCTGCTTTGCGGGAATTGAAGGTCGTCGTATTTTAGCAGTGATGATCATATTGGGGAATTCAGAATCGTCGAAGCACAGGGCTCAAATATCATTGCATTTGTCTGTGCGCAAAGGAGTACTTTTTTCAAGACTAACTACGCTTACTGCACAGTTTTAAATAAGAAATGAGATAGTTGCATCGCAGCGGCCAGTATCTCTACTCGTGTGACGAGCAAAATATTGTAAATTTTGCCTCTACTTCTTCACAGTTAATTATATATTTTTGAATGCTAATAATTATTAATGAACAACTGTATCTGATATGGTTAAATTTAGAAGAAAACATAAAACGAACAATACCGGAAATGACTAGTAGGGTTAATTTTTATTTTGCAATATGCGAAGGTAAAGTATAAGTAACAGACAATGTGTAGATGGCATTGTTTAAAAACTTCATTTGGTTTTAAAATAAAATATAAAATTGTAATTAATAAACTCTGTTCTAAGCAGAATCTTATTGCTTTCTCGCCTTTATGTAACCCGCATTTGATAATTGCGCATGAACTACGAAACGTTTGTGGTTGGGAACTTGCAATGAATGCTAAGATTACATGAAAAACCGCTTCCCCACTAAATAGTAATACAGTGTTTGTTGGTTCGTTGCTTGTTGGTTGGTGCGTTTGTCGGTTGGTTGGTCTCTCTTTTCCGATCTGAAGCATTTGATGTGAGAAAATTCAGTACTGAACAGTGAAGGACGATTGCCTCGCCAATTTTGTTAAATCTCTGAATTAAACGCGTCTAAAGTACCTACCTCTGTGTAGCATAATTAGTAATGGTTTGTACCTTCTTCTCACAGCGAATATATTTTCTCTCTCTCATTTCACGATACACAAATTAAGTAGCAGCTCAACAAAGAGAAATGACAAGAACTACCTAATATCAGAGTATCGAGAAGAGTGAAGGATGCTGGGGCTTCACTAAAGTAATTATTTTTTTGTTGTAATTTAATGACAGTACGGGTCACTCACTGGTTTGGTAATAAATAATACTCTTTTCATGAATACTTTTGGAATGATGCACGCTGTATAGCTACATATATTGAGTTTTCTTGCTGGCAACGCTAATGTAAATGTATATACTGTGGTAGAGTACCCAGAGGTCGAAAATGATAGCAAGAGTTTTGTAATAATTGAGCTTTTTATTGTTCTTGTTTGCGGTACTGGTTTAGATGCAAAATTATGCCTCACGCCATCAGGCTTGATCTTCCATTAGAAAAATATCTAAATACACATTATTGAGTGCACATAGGGACTTGGTACACGTACGCAGGGCACAGCTTAATATTAGAGTTACGTTAGACGAAGATCCGGTAGGTAATACTATCATTACAAACTACACTGTATTGCAGCCCATTGTTTGGCCCCTGTTTGGTAATAGTATGTGCTGCCTTCGGTTGTACATGTTAATTTCTAGCCAGGACCATTACGAATCACCTTGAGTAAGGCGTTATCAGATTTTTCTATTTTGAGCTGAACACTGAGAGCTCATTTTTTTTTTTTTTGCCCTGACTTTGAGGCAAACAGAATACTTTTGAGCAAATTCATCAGTGGCCAAAATATGTCATAATAGGTTGCACTTAGGCGTCCAATGGACTTCTGCTGAATATTCGACCAAAGCGAGTTGTAGTGCAGGGGCCAGCAATAGCACAGAAACGGTTGTCATTTGGCCTCTTCCGCACAGTGACCAAGCTCTTTGATTAGCATGTTGCCTGCTGCGAGGAGCTTTCGTGTCTTTTTCTATATTCTGTTTATCACGAAAATCGTTGGTGATTTTATAGCAGTTAATTAAGAGATGCTGTCCACATAAGTGGGATCGACACCATTGAGACGACTATTTATGAATGAAAGTTGTGCCGTCACGAGTTAGCGAAGGCGAACTATCCCTCCTGCAAGTAAAAGAGCGAATATTAGTTTTTGAAAAGCTTGAAAGTCGGGTAGCACAAAGAAAATATAACTCAGTCCACAGTTCAATCACCGAAGGTAGTTATGGCAGTTCTAAGTATTTGTGCATACGTTTGTACCTAACTTCCTAATAGTGACGCCAAGCCAATAGCGTCACTCGTTTTGCAGCGAGGCATCTTGGGTAATCGTTTTGCAGCGAGGCATCTTGGGTAATTCTACAATTGCCAATAGCGTCACTCCTGTTGCAGTGAGGCATCTTTGCTAATTCCACAATGGCGTGACGCTATTGGCTTGACGTCACAATTATGAAGTTATGTAGAAAATATGCACCATAGTTTATTTACTACAGATAGTTATGTCCAAAGTTCATTTACTACAGATAGTTATGTTAGCTCGAATG